>PVLA01006630.1:0-120308 GCA_004027455.1 Hydrochoerus hydrochaeris | reverse complement strand
TTGGTTGTTTCCAGGATTTAGCTATCACAAATTGTGCAGCTATGAACATGGGTGCACATATATCACTGTGATATGAACTTTTCAGTTCTTTGGGGAAAATACCCAGGAGGGGGATAGCTGGATTGAATGGGGCTTCCAATCCTAGTCTTCTGAGAATTCTCCATATGGATTTCCATAATGGTTGCACCAGTCTACATTCTCACCAACAGGGGAGCAGTGTTCCTTTTTCCCCCGCAGCCTCGCCAACATTTGTTATCAGTTGATTTCTTGATGGCAGCTATTCTTTCTGGAGTAAGGTGGAATCTCAGTGCTGTTTTAATTTGCATTTCTCGAATGACCAGTGATGGTGAACATTTCTTCATGTATTTATTTGCCATTTGTATATCTTTCTCTGAGAACTGTGTGTTCATCTCAGATGCCCATTTTTGGAGAGGGTCTTTGAATTTGGGGGGCTTGATGTCTTTCAATTCTTTACATATTCTGGACACAAGTCCTTTGTCTGAGGGTTGCTGGTTAAAATTCTTTCCCACTCTGGGTTTTCTTTTCACTCTGTTGGTGATTTCCTTTGAAGTGCAGAAACTTTTCAAAAATGTGAGATCCCATTTGTTGATTCTTTGAAGTGTTTCCCATGCAGTTTGCGATTTGTTCATGAATTCTCTGCCTACCCCTATGTCTCCAAGACTTCTATCTATGTTGTCTTCCAGTAGATTTAGTGTTTCTGTTTTAATATTGAGGTCTTTGATCCATTTAGACTTTAGTTTTGTGCATGGTGATATAATGCTATTATTATTAATGGAAGACATTTGGTTAAGTACCTGTTTGGAGACCAGTATCATTTGATATGATTTACATGTGTTCATTTTGCCACAAGCCTAGGGAGTATTATCATTGTGTTTATTTTATAGCTGAGGAAATTGAGGCTAGAGAGGTTTAGACACACAGCCGGTAGGTGTAAGAGGCAGGCTTCAACTAGGCAATTTGGCTCCATGCTCTCTTAAGCACTGAGCTCTGGAGAAGTGTTTCCGGATTCTCATTCTTCCCCTAGTTCTTTCTCATTACCATCTCCATGGAGGCTGCTCACTTTCCACATGCTGAGCAGCTGTGCTCTAGTGGTTTGCATATAACTTTTCCTCAACTGGGAGAGAGAGAGAGAGAGAGAGAGAGAGAGAATGAATGAATATGCAAGTGAGAAGGCAAAAGAAAAGAAAAAATTGAGCCTAGTATAGTGATGCATACTTGTAATTCCAGCACTTAGGAGACTGAGGCAGGAGGGTCACTGCAAGTTCAAGGCCAACCTGAACTACATAGTGAGATCATATCTCAAAAAATGTTTTTGAAGGAATTTTTCTGGGTCCTGACTTTACTGTTTCAGATGTATCCTTCTGATGCCTTGATTCTTTTTTTTTATTTTTAATATGGCATTTCATGGAAATCGGAATTTTCTATAACTTTTGACCCAGTCTTGATGAATATACTCATTCAATTCCTGTGTGCTTCAACTATAAGACTTCTGTTGATGAGCCTTCAACATTCATGAGGGGTCGAGCTGTAGCTCAGTAGTAGAGCATTTACCTAGCGTGGGTAAGGCCCTGGGTTCAGTCTAAGCACTGCAAAAACAAACGATTTTTCACAATTCCCCAGATCTTTCAATCAGCTCCTAATATATGTCAAATTTCAATGGTTATGTTTTATTTTCCATGAAATTTATGAATATGTTAATTCTTCCACTCCTTTTGTCTTTTTCTTATTTATTTCTTGGTTCTTCTTGAAAATCTTTCTCCTGCCTCCATAGCTTCCATCCCATCTTCTGACCCCTAATTGGACAGAGGAAAAAATTATCATTCTTTTGCTAGGCTTGATGAACAACTCCTATTTCTTTAAGATTTATGTCCAGGCATCTATCCATCCATCCATCCATCCATCCATCCATCCAACCATACATCTACCCATCCACCCATCTATCCTGGGAATTTAACCCAGGGCCTTCACATTGAGCTATATCTTCACCTGCTTTTTTATTTTGAGACTGAGTCTCTTTAAGTTATACAGGCTGGCTCAAACTTGTGATTCTCCTGCCTCAGCCTCTCAGTCTCCTGGGAGTTCAGCTGTGCACCACAAGGCATTTGTTTGAGGGAGACCCTTCCTTACCATTTGTTGGCTTCAAGGCATTTGTTTGAGGGAGACCCTTCCTTACTATTTAAATGTGGGATATGGAAGGAGCTAGAATTAATTTTATGGTCCCATCAATTAGGTTTTTTTTTTTATTATTTAGAGAAAAAAAGCAAAACAGAAAAAAGAGTAGAAATAATATAAAATTTCAAAAAAAATAACAATAAGAAATGACTGGTCAAAAATATAACAGAAATCACTAGTTGATGAATTATATATCTTAGAAGTAGTTGTTCAAGTTATAAAATCAAAGCATAAAAAATGGACAAGCAATGACAGTACAAACTATTTTGTCTGATAAACCAACAAAAACTTAGGAGTATGGCTATCTATCTTGCACACTTAAGCATACATACAGTTGTATCCTTTTTGATCTCTGTTCTTGTGCTCTCACAAGGGACCCCTGGCTTCTTGTTTTACTTTTGTGTCTGGTTTTCTTTTCTTTTGCAGTAGGGGTGGGAAGGTAGGCAGGAGGGAATTGAGATGCCAACTCCAAGGGGAATGTTGGATTAATTCAGATGGACCTTACTGTTTGGATATGATGTTTAAAATCCATTGTTTGACAAGATTTTCACATGTGTGGAGTTGAGCAGAATTAATTAGGTTTCTCCAAATATGGTAATGATTATTTTTTTATATGGTACATTCTGTGCTGCCATCTCAGTAATTCTTCTGAGTTGCCTTTTTCCAATCATGAGGCTATTTCATATTTTTGACAGGGAATTTTTAAAAAATCTTACTTGCTTGAATTTTGCCAGCTCTGAATGTAGCTTGTATCCCTTAAACCGCAGGTTTTGATTTATTTTGGTACTTATGATCCATGTGAGTTTCTGCTATGAATTGCCTTTTTTCTCTCAGCATGTGTTATTTTGGCTGTAATACTAAGTTAATTTTCTCTCTTACATTAAAAGTTTGGACAATTTTATTCAGTTATGTAGCTTTAGAGAAAGTTATGTTACATGTAAATCAACCCACTATTATAAAATGATCATTTTTTAGGATTAAAAAGGCTACTGGAAAAAGTGCAAGACATTGGTATCTCTTAATAGTTCTAGATATAATTTTGTGACTGCATGGCCTGTGAGTAAGTTTGCTGCTTTGGTCATCAGGTTAACAGGTCTCTTCCTAAAAACTGTAGAAGCTTCTCAATTTTTCTTTAAGTCTCTTCCAAATAGGACTTAGTGTGGGAGGCCAAGTTCAAGTCTGTAAAAGTGATATTTTGTTAATACATATGTATTTTATGAGTTCAAATCCATACACTTTCTCCTCATAATGTGAAATAGTGAGCTAACTAGATTATTTTTCATGAAACTATTCTTCATATGTACAGGTGTAGGTGACAAGTGAAGTTCCATTAGTATCCAGGTAGAAGTCATTGTTTGCCCCATAGAGAAGAAATTTATGTAGAAGCAATTGCAAGTTGTATCCCCATCCTAACAGTTCACTTTTCAACCTCAGAATGCTCTTTAATTAAAATCCACTAATGGGGTTCAAGCCTTTATGGTCCAAAGACCCACCTTAAAGATATGAGATGCTGAGGGAACCTTTTCCATCTAAGCTGTATTAGTCTCTTAGGCTTTGGTTGATTGCTTTCTTCCTTCCCTCTCTCTTCCTCCATTTCTTTTGACTGCACATATTTATTCTTTATATTTCTTTTTAATTGACACAGAATAATTACACGTATTTATGGGACACAGCATGAATTCTCAATACATATGCACAATATGAAATGCTCAATTCAAGGTAATGACATATCCATAACCTGGGATGTGTGTCAGTTCTTTGTGTTGCGGGTATTTAAAATCCTACTAGGTGTCTTGAAATTTTTCAATTAATTGATGTCATCTGTAGTTACCCTATTGTGCTATAGAACATTAGATGTTATTCTTTCTATACAACTGCACCCCTGCAACCCATTGTCTGTTTTCTTTCCATGTGCTCCTGTAAATATGTATTTAGGTCATACTACAAACCAGGCATTCCTAGAGGCTGGATATGTGGGCCAGGATGTGCCTCAACAAGGGACAAGATATCTTGGTTTTGCTGCCACAGAACTTGAATTGTACTGTGAAATGGGCATGTGCCAATCAAAAATACAAATGAGTGTACTGAGCATTATAACAGGGGGAAGAAAGCCCAGCCAGAGATCGTTCCCGATCCAAACTTTAGAGGCCAGAACTTCCCGCAGAGGGTGACGTCTAAGGCAAGATGTGAAAGGTAAACACAGTTGCTCAGGAGTTAGGGTGGAAAGAGGGATGAGTTTCAGGCAAAGAGAATAGCATTGCTGGGAGAGATGGTGAAGACAGAGGTGTGAAACTGCAGGATTAAATTGGTCTCCTGTGGCCAGATATATTTGGCAGATATAGTTAATTGAATATGTGATAATTCAGGGTTATTCCCAAGCAACTGACTTTGTCACCTGGGCCCTAATAAATGAAAAAGAATACAGGGAGAGGAGTTTGTTTTAGGGATGGGGTATTAAGCAGCTGAGTTTCACACTGATTGAGTTTTTGATAGGTATGGGATATGTGAAAAGAAATGCCACTGCATCTAAAACTCAGATTTGGAAGAAATGAGCATATAGAGAGTCCCCAGTGCTACAGGAAGGAGTAAGATCTCCCAGATGGTGGTGTGGGCTGAGAGGAAAGCTTGTGTTAGGACCATGAAGGGGGTGAGCCAAGAAGAGCCCACAAGAGACAGGCAGCAAACATTAAGTGGAGATGTCAAGTAGGGACTGTTTGGTGATGTGGAAATTGAGGAGAAAGAAGACACTTAAAGATGGAGGATAGGTCAAGCAAGAGGAGGAATACAAGAAGCTTGTTTAGATATGTCCATGGGAAGTCGTTATGACCTTGGTGGGGGAAACTGCTGGAACAAGCTGGAAACAGACATAGGGAAAGTTGAAGAGGAGATTACCAGGGACTCTTTTTAAGGATAGAATGATGGTAATGGGCTGACATGGCGGGTGGGGCATGGAGGAGTCAATGTTGAAGGTTTGGGAGGGAAGGCGGGGATAATAGAGTGACAGAGGGTCATTGAATGGGGTAGGATCTGGGATAATGACAGACAGATGACCTTGCCAAGAGGACTGGGCCCTCTTCCACTGTGACAGAAGCAGAGGATAAAACAGTGGGGGTGTAAGTGTTGTTTTATAGCACAGTGTTTTAATCGTGTTCTTTTAAACAATTTCTCCACAGACACTACCCAAAGCAATCTTTCACCACGGTGGCAGACACACCTGAAAATCTTCGCCTGAAGCAGCAGAGTGAATTGCAGAGTCAGGTAATTTCGAGAAAGCCTGTTTTGTTATGTTGATAATAATAAAGCTTATTTGCAAGGCGACTCTTCTGGGACCTTTGTCATTGTATTATTCATGCTGGTCACCAGCCAGCATGGAGATTGACAGCAGGCCTGTTTGGGAATTTTGGGTGATTGTATTGAACATCTGTATCATTGCTGGTCTTGCATCCTCTTGATACTCTCAGTTCTCTTATTCACATGGGACTAAGGCAAGTAAATGAGTTCTGGTCAGAGTCAGTGTTTCCCAACAATATTGATTTATTTGGTCCTAAATATTTAAAAACATTTTATAAATAGCTTTTCCACACTGCATATGTAGAGGAAACACAAGGTGTTAACTTGACCCAGTTGCACTGCATGCGGTGCTAACACCCTGTCTGTGGATCTCACACCAGCTACTAGCTTTGTTTTCATCCTGTCACTTTATTCATATTTTTCTCATATGTCACGTTGACAGCACGAACAAAGATGAGAACGCCACAGTTGGCGCCCAGTCAACCGCTTTGGGTGCCAACTTGCCTTCAATATGGCGAAGCACTTCGGCTATGACTAGGATTTGGATGGCAGGGCTTTCCACAGGGACACCTAATCTCTTTCAGAAACACGGGGCACTGTCTTCCAAAGGCATTCCCTTGCCTGACGTGATATGGGAAGAGCTGAACAACTGAAGTGTGGTCTTCGGCCAATGGTGTGGTAAAGCCGCTGCAGGGAGGAGGGAAGCCTAGATTGTAGGCACCTTGGGCTGTTCACTAGTTGTGGCCTTGAGCCAGCTGCCCTGGTTCTTTGTGCTTCTGTGAGGCGATACAGTCTCTGCCTTCAATGGCTGCAAGTTATTAAATGAAGTAGTAGGGTATGAAAGCATTTCAACAAGTTAAAAAATATATTCCATGACTGGGAAGGCTGTTCCTGCTGCTGCTGGTTCCTAAGAATTCCTAGTATGCAAAAAGAAAAAGAGTAGAATTTGTGAAGGAAAGCAAAGTCTTAGGTTACAGTCTTCCAAGGTGTCATTGTGGAGTCCTTCTTCCTGAGAGCTGACTGTACTCAGACCCTCAGGTTGAAGTGATTTCCTTCGTGGTTTCATCACAGGGAACATTGATATTCCTCCCTTCTCTTGCCATGGGACTTATGGTCATTTCTCAGACCACTTAATTCCAGAAAGTAGAACTCAAGGTAGAATATATTGTTGGTGAACACCATGAAGATCTGATTGTGAACTAATGTTTGGTTTGTAAAAAAAACATCAGTTTTTGTGTGCTAAGCCATTGGTTCCAAAAATTGGGTCCTGACAAAAGAGAGATATCACTCTGTAGGGACACCAGAACTCAGCTCCTGTCTTTGCAGATTCAATATGCCTTTCTTCTCGTCAGGTTAGCTATGAGCAAATAATTCTGGAGAAATACTTCAGGCAATCAAATACTTTTCTTTAGCCTATTATGTGTGTTGGTCATATGCAAAAGATTTTATAATCAGTGGATCCTTCCATCACCCAGCTCACAGGCACATGAAGAAAAGGACTAACACACCCCTGCATGACCAATTTTAATTGACAGTAAGGACTCCGGCAGGGAGGGATCTGTGTGGATTGGGTTGGATGGTGCTTCATTCTAGAAGTGGGATGGGAGCGGAGCAGAGCCTTAAAGGTGGGGAAGGAATCTTGTATCAACCCTGACTCCTTCCTTCTCTGTACACTGGTCAGTTTGGGCTTAGTGAGAGGTATGAGGTACCATCTACCCAGTGAACGAGTAATGATATATTGGTTTCCAGCTACATGCCTGGTTTTGAAAATGCAAAGAAGAAAGGAGGTCATTGCTTTATGAAGAGCTGATTTCATTCTCCCCCATATAGCACATTTCAGAAAGCGAGCAAATCCATATAGTTCTAGACAGGTGGGACAAGGTATGTATAAACGTAACAGATACAGGATCACCAAGCAGGGTCAGGTCTAAGATTTTATCAGATGTGATTTTGCGTAGCAAGAGGAGGTGAGATTTGATTAGGCAGGCAATGTAGGGAAATTTAATTGAGTTCAAGAAATATGAGTTGTTTACCTCCCATTTACAAGGAGTTGTCCTGGCCATTAGAGGTATAAAGACATCATCATCAACAACCTTGATGTATTCCAGTCACAATTTTATATGTATTATTTCATTAAATATCAACCCTATAAGTATTTATTACTATTTGTATTTAGATGGAACACTCAATTTTTAAATGATTTGAATAACTTGCCCTTGCAAGTTTAGCTGGTAAAGAGATAAATTGGGAATTGACCCTGGGTCATGAGCCTCAGTGTCTTAATGAGTATCTAGTTTTTTTTTGTTGTTGTTGTTTAGAAAAAGCTTAGAAAAGGAGATCTATAAGTAAATTATTATAATATAAGGAATGACACAGTATATGCAAAGTTAACCTTTGCATAAAGGGGGAGTAGGAAGAAGCAACTAGTGTTATTTTTTTTCTGGGTGAGAAGTTGCAATTCTTTAAGAGTATTTCCATTTTTGTAAAAGGATGGAAAGATATCCTTCCTACTGATAATTCTCTGTAATGGCATTTGGTCTAATTTTAGCTCATTAAATGGTTTGATTCTGCAACAGACCATTCTCTTAGAGTTTTGATATCTGCAATTCTTAACAGTTCACCAGTTTTGGTGGAAAATTAACTATTAGTATTTTATACACTTGTTTTGGTAATTTGTGATGGTACATGAATCAGATAGATTCATTGTGCAGAGTCTTCCAGTTCTGAAATCTTTTAGAATTGCTTGCTTAAGACTGAATTTTTTCTTTTACTTCATTAGCTCACCAAATGAGCAACAATGAAGGAAAAACAAATTTCAGTTCAATCTAGAAAATTATTTATAATTATGTATTACCTCTTTCTCTATTTTTTTTTCTTTCTGTGCGAGTTACAAATGCTGCCAGCACTTTTTTTTTGTTGTTTGTTTGTTTATCTATGGGCCTTTTAAAAAAAGGATCTATATTAGGTGACAGATTGTCATAATAAAGTCCTATCAACTACTGGAGAATAAATAAACACACCAGAAGCCAGCTTTTCAGAGCTGTTGTGAAGCAATGGTTTGCAAGCAATTATTCAGCTTGCAATCAACTAGTGACTGTCCACTTGGGCAGCCACTGACCGCGATGAATGTGAGGTGCCTGGAACTTGGCCTTCAAGTGGGAAAGAGGAAGGGAAGATCCTTTATCACCACCAGCTCCTTCTGTATCAGACATCACAGGGTGAACTGCTTCAAAGAAGTAACGTCAGTGGTGCTTGTGAAGCTCAACTTGCTTGTGTAGCCCATTCACCAAGGAGCAAAAGTGAAGCTTAACTTCCAGTGGAATTAACAACATTCTAGTTCACCTGTGAGGCATTAGACTTTTATTGTTTGCTTTGGAAACCAGCCTCTTATCATTTCTTTTGTGTAGGAAATTGAGCCCTAAATTCCAGGGTCCTGACTTTTAGAATCCAAACTCTTTATAAATTGGGGAATCCTTACACTTTAAAAACTCAAGCCAGATGAAAAGCTCCTTAAGGAAGAGTCCCTTAGCTTATTATTGTAATACCCTGTTGTAGAAAACATTTCTTTTTCCAGATTGTGTGGCTCACTGCATTTGGAAGAGGAAGCGCAGATGTTTTGAGTACTTGGGTCATGAGTCTGCAGACTTCTTGAAGCCTTGGAAATGATTCTTTAAATAGAATTTCAGCAGATTCCTCCCTCTAGAATAAAGTGCAGCTGTATGACTGAGGTGGGACAGGGGCCAAGCCATGCCCCTTCCACATTTCCCCTCTTCTCTTCATCCTCCCACTCCCAGGGCCTCTGGAAAGTCCAGGCCTCTGTAGTCAGAGTTTTACAAACTCCAACTCAAAAGGAAGATGGAATGTTCACTTCTTACCCACTTAACTGTTTATATCATTGGCTTCTCTGTAATCATGCTGAAAATAACAGGGGTTGGGGGCTCACTCTCTTTTTAAATGGAGTGCGGGTAATTTATGAGTGCTGATAAGATGGAAGATTGAAGGTGATTATGGGCAGGATACAAATCATCCCAGAATCTTCAGTCTTTAGTGTGAAATCTGTGTTGATTCTTTTTTAATCTTCCAAGTTTCTGCAGAGGCATAAAGAACACAGTTCACAGAGAATACGATAAATGATAGTAGGAAGACTAAGAAGATAACATAGTTCTTTTATAGGGAACATAATAGTTAAATATCTTCACAGGAAGAATAGAGACATGTTTAATATAATCCTCTGGAAGCACAAAAGGTGGTGCTTGCCTTTTCTGTGTCTCGTCATTCTGTCTTCTGTGCAGAAAGTTTCTCTCTCAGATATCTGTCATCAAATTACCTAGTAAAAAGCTGAATACCTAAAGCAAGACCCCTCTGGGTGGTCTGTTATATTTTAAAAATCCCCCACTAGGGACTGGGGATGTAGCTTAGTGGTAGAAAACATGGCTTGCATGCCCCAGGTCTGCAAAAAACGTGACAAGACCTATACACAAGGCTGAGTGCATTTTGATTAGTTGTATTAAAGCAGTTCTAGGGACCAGGACCCCTGGCTTCTTTCTGGAGAAGGACCCCTTGTGACATCTCAAACTTCTCTGCTGCACCTGCCCAGCCACTCCCCACTGTGACCTTCAACTCCTTGCTGTGGCTAACTCTGTTCTTTGCTTTCCACTGGATCCTTTTATGGTCTCTTATCTTTGGACCACTTCAGACTTCTAAATAGGAAGACAGTCTCCAGATAGATTTTGTTGGTAGATCTTGTGTTCTTTCTGCTGCTCTTAGACAAGAAGCCTTTCATACTTGCTTTTTAATTTTCTCTTTCTTTTGAACTTCATTTTGGCAGCCTTGCATGTTGCATCTTTTGAATCTTGATCCTGTGTTCCCATCCTGTGGGGACCTTCCTGTTCCCCCCCAATGAGTGTGGGATTGTGTGTGTAGAGGTAAAAGTTCATGAGGAGAAGCTGCAGTGTGTTGCATATCCAGGTTTTGAGAAAGCAAAAATGATGAGAGGTTGTGTTTCACATCAAGAAAGGGGTGACTGTGAGTAAGAACTTCAAAGGGGAAATATTAATTCACTTGATGTGGCTCATTTATTTCAGGGAACATAGCGTGCTGAGCAGATGTTAACTCTAACCTTGAGAGGTCTTTAAGCCCCCAATTTCCCATAAGTCAATTTTTCTATTTTACTTATGGATAAAATGATGTAAGAGACACAAAAGTCAATAGTGAGAGATAGCAAAATAACCAAGATGTTTTGACTTAGTGTCTCATGACTGGGTTTGGGAGCCTTTAATCATCGGTGTCTGGTATTCTACTCTTTACCTCCTGAAATGATCCATATTCATTCCATTTTTTTCCAGAGTCCCAAAAAGTTGGTCCCCTCGATGTCCACCCAGCCCACTCTACCTTCCTTTCCATCATTCCTGCAGCCCAGGTGGAGGCTGGGGATGCTTTACTTTATGGGAGCAGAGTGTGGTGATATTTGATTCTATCAAGTAGACCAGAATCAGATCATTGGCCCTTGGTTTAGGGGTTTGAAGATACACTTGGCCCTCCATACCTGTGGGCTCTGCAGCTACAAATCTAAGGATGGAAAATATTTGAAGAAAATTGCGTCTGTACTCAACTTGCACTGGCTTTCTTCCCTTTGTCATTATTCTCTAGCCAATACAGTATAACAGCTACTCATGAATACTTGAATCTAAATTGAATTAGGTATTAGAAGTAACCTTGAGGCAATTTAAAGTACTGTATATGGGAGGATATGCATAGTTTCCGTGCAAATACTAGCTCATTTTATATGAAGGGCTTGTGCATCTGCAGGGTTTGTTATCTGTAGGGACAGGAGAGGTGGTTCTGGAACTTTGGGTTCTGGAACCCTGTGGGATGGTTGTGTAGCCTATCAATTCCATGAACCTGGGGTCATAGACCTAACATCTGGAAAGAGAAGAATGTTTTCAAAATATTAAGTCAATGAATTTTTTGTCTTTGTTATCAGATGCCAACAGGGTGCCTGATGACTGAGAGGACAAATGCCAAAGGAATTAGAAGAGGAACTGAGGGAATATGGGTGCAAGTCCAACACTTCCTCTTCCCTCTCAGGTCCCTAGAGCCTGCTCTCCTCACACATATGTGGGCACCATCTTGGAGAAGAGACAGGGAACAGGACGAATGGTGTAAATTAGCAAATGGACTCAGTGTAATGGATAGAACTAAATTCAGCTCCTCCCACCTATGTAGTGGGGACTTGTGAGGAATAGTAGTAGAGTGAATAAAAAATAATCTCTATTTTCTTATGTATCTGAAGAATTATAAGTCTATTGCTAACCTGTCATAGGCGCTTTGACCTACTTGGTTCCCTCAGTAGATTCGGCTTTTCTCTTTGTGCCTCAGTCATGGAGGCAACTTTGGGCTCTATTCTTTTTCCAGGTATAAAATGACCGATTATACTAGATAATTGCTATAAATCCTTCCGGATTTAACAATCTCTCATTTCAGTGCAGAAAACATTCTGTATGGTGTCTCAAGTTAATATTAAAAGAAAGCGAAGAAAAGGGACCGCTGTTCTTTTCTGCCAAAACAGTAGTAGTTAGACCTGCCTGCCCCTGGGTCATTCCCCCAACAGCCCACTCGCAGACTGGTCTCAGGCACTGCCTGAGATTCATGATTCAGAGATCCTTTAGATCTCCACTTTTGTCAGTTGTTGAGTTTCATGACACATGTTCAAGGCCACTGATGCATAGTCTGTGACTTTTGTAAGGCCTCAGTAGATGTTTTTGAATTTTCTGTGTGATGATAACCAGAATAACTGTACTTATTAATATGCTTTTAGGAAAATTGTTACCTATTTTTTTTTAACCTCCTTTATATTATTTAGAGTTTTTCCTTAAATGATTTTGATTATGTGGTGGCTTTTGAACTTTAAAAGTTAGTCTCTTCAGGCCTGAGTGTGTATAAGTCAGTACTAGAGCGGGCACTTAGCATGCATGAGGTCCAGGGTTCAGTCCCCAGCACCATCAAAGCAAGTTAATTTCTTCTCTTTTGCACTGCTACTCTTTATTCTTTAGCGCCCACTTTTCCTTGCTAGACATAGTTTCTTTTGTTGCACGGATGCACTGGACTCAAGTGGTTATTCCAGGAACAAACTTGCGTAGCTCCGTCTAGCACCTCACAGAGACAAACCACTCAAGAGAAATTTCCTTTCATTAAATTAGTAGTCATGAGAGGGGACCAAGCATTTCTTAATACTCTTAACTAATTAAAAGATTAATTAACAAAGAGATCAATTAATCGGAGGCTGAAGGGTGACCTCTCTGTTCTCTGCGGGCTGAAGTCAGAGACTGAAGATTGGGAGAGGCATACTAGGAAGGTCAGGGAAAAAGCTCAAAGCAGAGACGTTGACTCCTGATCTCTCCCACTTCTGTATGGTGGGCAGGTGAAACCCGGGCTCTATCTGCCAGTAGCTTGGTCACTCATGCGGTGGGGAGGTCACATGTCTCATAGTGGGAAGCAGAAGATACTTTCTGGGGAGCTCCCAGGAAGAAGTCTTAATTTCCTAGTAGTATATTTTTGGAGTAGAGAATGCTGCTCTGAAATTGCTGCCTTGTGATAGCATCAGACGACAAAACCAGATTTTTACGACAGCATTGAATTCAGAAAGGCCTTGGGAGTAACTGTAAAGATAGCCATACAGAGAAAGCCTAGCACACTGCATATTTCAACTCCCATAAAGTATGTATGTGTGTGTAATTATGATTATTTTTTTAAACCTAATTGTCTGGTTTAATTATTTCGCTTTTCTTAGAACTTTTTTTATAGCCTCCAGAAAGATGTCCCATGGGGTCCAGATGATAGGGACCCCATAAAGCATGGAAACTGGCTTAGGGAATTCTGTGGGGGACAGACGAGCATGCTGTCTTCATTCTTTGAAACAGCCTCCACCTGGGACAGTCACTGTCTTGGGTTTTGAAATAAAATCCCCACTTGGGCTTTCCAAAGTATTGGCTGTACTTTGTCAGATGAATTTTTCTCATTACAAAATGTTTAGAGAGAGTGGTTAAAGTTTCCCCCTCTCTCCCTTGTCCTGAAGGATCAGGATGATGGCAAATCAAAAACGAAGATGACCTAGACTTGATCCTAACTAGCAGAGTGGTGCTGGCTGCTCTGAACTGGTGATGCTCTGAGTGTGCATATATGTGGAGCTGTTTTTATTGAAAGGGAATTTGTGCTCTGTGACTGTCTTCTGAGGGAAATCTGAGAAGTCTTCACGTAAAGTGAACTTCCTCACACACCAGGTGTCAAACAACCAAGTACCTAAATGTATTTTAGACACTACATAATGACTTGTATCAAATTCCACACTCAAAAAAGTGAATCAGGAGTGAACTTCTAGTTTACTTCTGTTTAAGTAAATAATCTTAGTGATCTAACACAGTTTTTAAAAAATATTTTTTCTTTTTTTAATTTTTTAAATTCTTTTTATTTTATTTAAAGAGGGGGAAAAGCAAAACAGAAAAAAGGTAGAAACAATGCAGAATTTAAAAAAAATAAACCGTAAGAAATCACTAGTTAATACATTACATATTGTCTTCTTGGATATAGTTGTTCAAGTTACAAAATTAAAGCATACAAAGTAGACATTCAAACAGTGAGGCTGCAAACAGTTCTGTTCACCTATCCACCAAAAACTTAGCAACATGGTTATCAGTCCTACACACTTAAATATGCATGCAGTTATATCTTTTAGAGCACCTTCTTTTCCTCCTTTGCTTTTTAAGTCCATTATATATTTAGTTATATCATGTTTCAGGTTGCTCAGTACCTTACTGATCTGTTTTGTTGTTACTTACTTTAAAAATTTTTTTTCTTATTATTTTTTTAAAAACTTATTTATTTATTTTATTTTGAAGGTAGTAAAATACAGAACAAGGTAGGACAAAGCCAACTGAGGCAGTGCAGTGAAATTGGCACAGAACTTCACAGCAGGTTACTGGGATACCAGCAATAGGTACAATAGTATATCTGGTTTTCTTCACAATAGTTGTTCCTTCAATCAGGTAGAGCAATATTGAAGGAAACACCGAAATTATAAAAACAATATTGAATAGAGCAATACCACTGATCAGAACAGAGCAAAACAGAGATAAAAATACTTGCCTTCAAAGAGCTGGTAGAAGAAAATCCCCCTTATTTGCTATATTGCATATAGTCAAACTCACAAGAGATGCTCAGATCTCTGGCTCTCACTTGCTGGTAGGAGGGAATGAGATGGATGTTTGATTCTTAGCCCCTGCACACTGGTAGGCTCACAGCTGCCCACCAGAGCGGTGAGCTGGCTGCCCGTTTTCCCACAGCCCCAAGTTCCAACATGGTGCGGATCTCAGGAAACGCTGATATGGCTCTCGCCCTGGGGTGGCTGTGGCTTGGGAGGCCACAGCCACTTACCAGAGAGGTATGCTGGCTGCCTGTTTTCCCGGTGCCCCCTTTTCTTTTTATAATACTAGGATTGAACCCAGGACCTTTGCACTGAGCTGCATACATCCACAGCCCATTTAATTAATTAATTAATTGATTATTTTTAACTTTGAGACAGGATCTCAATAAGTTGCTAAATTGCCCAGGCTGGGCTTGAATTTGCAGTCCTCCTGCCTCAGCCTGCCAGAGTGCTGGAATTACAGGCTTTTTGCCACCATGGCTGGTCCTAATGCAGATTTTTAAAAAATTTACTTCTAGAATGGCTATAATGCTTATATATATATACTATGAAAATTAAGACTAATGTAAACCTTAACCATGTTTCTGCTGTTAGGCAGAGAACATATTTTTTATTTCTTTTGAATTGGCTAATTCGAGTCTCCAGCCATGTCATCCCGAATGTGCTCTTGTGCTATCTGATCTCACGAGTTTGACAGGGGTCAGTTAGTATTGGATGGGAGAACTGGGTAATTTCCAAAGATCTGAAAGTTCATTGTAGAACATTTTATTCTCTATAGGAATTTTTCTTAAAGTCTTAAGTGTATGTATGTATGTGTGTTTATAAAATACGTCATATATTATGTATTATGTATGTATATATACAGTCATGCATATATCTGCTATATAGGAACATACACATTTCCTGTATACACACACATATAAATCTGATGTCTTGGACAGTTAGCTTTTCAGAAAGCAGTCTCCTGAAAGAGAGAAAACCTGGGAAGCCTTTCTCTTTTGTTTTCCCTGGCTAAGTATGATTAATTTACTATTAGATCCTGCAAAGGTCACACCATTCCCATCTAGGTTTCTGGTCAAGTGAATTAGCTTTACATTTCCTGTACCTCTTTTCTAAGAAATATTGATTGTGAAAAAGTATACCAGGAATAGGATTATTTCTGGAAGCGTGGCAATGAGATCTTTTTCAAAACATCACCTGTTCCAGAGGACAGATCACCAGTTCTATCACAGAACAGACAAACACATAATTACAGTAGCTTTCCCTGTTTTGATGGACCTCACTTTCTATGTGTAGTTTGATAATTAATTTAATGTTTTTTAAAGGTTTGGTTTTATCTTTGCCCTTTGCTTTTGATTTTAAAGTAAAAGCCAGCGATGTTATTAATTTAAAGGCTATGTTCAGCAACCATACCAAGCAGCATATAAGGTTACAGTATACCGTTGGGAGGTAAGGGTGATAATGGTGGTAAGGTATGAAATGAAGGAACAATGGAAAGGAACTTCACAAAAGTCAGGCATCTTACCACAATGAAGCATCAGGTACTTTCTTGAGAACTGGATGGATGCTTGTTTGATTCTTTCTTGGCACTAATTACAAACAGAGAAAAATCATGACCCTCTGGATTTCAAACCATTACTAGCAAAGACATTGCACCAAGCACCCACTTGCATTTCCTGTAATTGATTTGGTATAAAGCTGCTTCCAGTATTGATTGGCTTAATCTACGTTTACTGAATGCCTCCTTGCCAGGCACTCTGCTTCCAGCTGAGGGTGTGTGGAGAGAGGCCAGCCCCTACGCGGGGAGGAAGGGGGATCTGAGGGTGAGCCCGAACCCGACCCTTGCCCCTCGACTCAGATGTGTTTATTGGGGTTCTTCAAGAGACAGCCTCCCAGATGCTGTAAATGCTTCCTTTTTCTCTGAACTTCACCTGGCTTTCCCTGCTCATCCTGCCCAGCAGTGTTTACCTCTTCTTTGGAAGGAAGCTGACAGCGACTCTCCTTCCCTTTGCCTAGCTGGAATGCCAAGTCCTGAGATACCGTGCACTGGAGAAGAAAGGCTCCTGTACCTGATTTTGGAAAGAGCCCCCTCTTGTCTCCCCCAGCACCTGTGCCTTTTTGTAATCTAGTTATAGAGCCTGCTCCTTCTTAATGTAGATAAAAAAATGATTTTGATGGCTTTGTGGAAAAAGGAAAGCTATTCTAATAAAAGCCACTTTTTGGTTTTTGTTATCTTCAGCAGAATCAAATTATGCCATCAACAATATCCTTCTCCTCTTTAATCTTCCAGGCTGTGGATGGGTAGCTTCTAGCCCTTCTTGGGTCAGGGGCTCCTTTGGAAATTTGATGAAAGCCATAGAGTCTTTGGAGAGGGATTCAAAGGCTAACTTAGAATATGATATTCACAATTTAAAATATAACTTGCAGGATTCCAGGGAATGGGAAGAGAACCCCAAGCTTGACGGGGAGTGGCCAGGAAGAGGAAATGGCTAAGTGCCGAGGTCCCATAGGGGCTGTAGGCATTATATGTTCCCTACCTTATAAGCATAATTTATTTCAAACTAGTTAACTGGTTTGAAAATGTAAAATATTACCTCCTTTTGAAGAAAAGCAGTCTAACAATACCTGTTAAATTTTAAAATACACATGTATTCTTCAGGCTAGCACTTGGCAGCCCTGGAAATCTCTCCCAGGGAAACAGAATCATATAGAAGTCATTTAAAAATTTTTATTTTAAAGAGAATAAAACCAAACAAAATAAAACAGAATAAAACCAATCAAAACAAACCAGTGTAAGTGACACAGAACTTCAAAACAACAGGAAATCAACACTGGTTACCATAATACCTCTTGTCCTCAAAATAGCTGCATATACCTTCAGACATAGTAAAAATCAAAACAGATCAGAATAGAACCAATAAAAACAAAACAATGAATGCAATAAAGGACTTCAAAAGAAGACAATAGTAAATCCAAAATGGCTACCATTATACATCTTGTTATCTTTGAAATAGCTGCTCATGCCATCAGATATAACAAAATCAAACAAAACAAAACAAAACCCAACACAGCAAAACAGTGAAAATAATACAGGACTTCAAAACTAATAATAGGAATTAGCAGTGGTTATCACCTTGCTATGGGAGATCCCCCATAGATGCTACATTGCGTATTGTTATCTGAATGGATGAGCAGACCACTGGCTTTAGACCTGCAAAGTCAGTGAAACACAAAACACTATAAGCATTAAATTGTATTTTGCTCCAATAGCTATTATCGCAGCCTGTGTTTCTCTGGATCAGCCAGTCACTTATGGCGGGTGGAGAGGGGGTTGGCTCTTCTTGTTTCCAGCCCCTGTGCTGGAAAGGGCTGGTATCTGGCTTCCCCCGCTAGCGGCCTGTGCATGGTGCTGATTCGCAGGGAGAACTTGCTTCTTGATAACTTCTTGTTCTCTTCCTGCACAGTCCATGAATAGCTATAGAAGGCATTTTGTGCTTGCATCTCCATGGCACCTTTTACAGTTATGATCCCATTGTTTTGCTTCTTTTAAATTAACACTGAAGCTTTAGAGTTCAGGCTGGTGGGACTGACTTGGCCAATTTAGCCAGCCTGGGATCTCTTTACTGACTCCTGAGATGAATTGCTTATGGTTTATTCCTCCAAAGTTCAGACTTTTAGCCAATGTTTATTGGCTATTTTGTATGTCACAAATGAGGTTTTGTGCTGGGAAGTACTCACATGTGAGATATGTGTGCCCATTTGTACATACCAGGAACCACTTGCATTTGACCCATCTTTTAAGCTTCATTTGAGCTTTCTCTCCTCAGTCTATTCTGTTTGCTGGCTTGTTTGGTTGTGAGTGGGTAAAACCTGAGGTAGTGTGCTCACGTCAGGGAGAAGAAGAATTCGTTTGAAGTGAGGTCTTGATTTTCCTCTTTTTGCCTCTGTTAAATGCACTGTCCTTAATTCTCTAATTTTCTCATGGAGATACTCAAAGAATTTGAGAGAATAATACTAGGAGAATTTTAGAAGGAAAAGATATATAAGATGTTTTGTGTAGATCAGTGTTTCTCAAAATTGTGGTTCCCCGCCTGGCTCTATCACAGTGGCCCAGTGAACACAGTGCTGAAAAACAATCTATTGATGGGCCTGGCCCCCAGACATACTGAGCTTGTAGTACTGAAATCTGTGTTGCTAGTGAATGCTCAAGTCATTCTTGTGCATGGTAATAGTTGAGAACTACTTCTGTAACATTTTGTCCCAAGGCATTATTTCTCAGAATTTTGCTAAAGCTTTCACTGAGTTCTTGAACTCTTTTTCCACATAGTTATAGAAAGCTTAGCTATTTTGTCATATAGAAATTGGGCTACATCTCTCATACTGCTGGTTTGAAGAATTAACCTATCTCTGTGAGACGGGATTCTTGGAAGTATGTGCTACTGTGGGCAGGCTCTTCATATTTATACTATTGTTCATGTTCCAAGAAAACTGACTGGAAATAAGACAAGATATGCTTGAGCTGAATTTTAAGGTATTGGCGTCAGATGATGCTCCTTAAATTTTTTCTAACATTTAGATGGCTTTGAATTTTCATTATTTAATATATTAATGATACATGCATTTTAGAGGTGATTTTATTAGGCGAAAATTTTTTTTCAGATAAAATTGTTGCCATTATTCTAAATGTACAGAAATCAATGTATGTTAGAAAAGACTCAAAAGGTGTAAAAAGTAAAATAAAAAAATCCGTTGCTCAAATTCAAGTCTTATAACAGAATCAGCATAATGTATTTATGCAGATACATGTAAGAGAAAATTGCAGATTTCATTGCATTTTGTTGTTTGTAGCTAACAGGAGTAAAACAAGAATTTGTACCCATGATATGATTTCTTTTTTTGAGATTCATGATTAGTCTACTTTTGGTTTGTTTATGAATTTTTACAATAGAGATAGGAACTGAAAGTGTTTTCAGATATTTACAGTTCCTTTCACATTTGTTCTCCAAGAAATGTAGATAATTTTTGAAATTTATCTAAAACTTCAAAGTAATCAAAGCCAGGTTAGTTGATATGGAAAGCAGAATTATGTGCTGGTTTTTCTACATTCTTTATGCAATCGTACCTGTACAGACAACAAACCTTCATCTTTTGCTGATCTGAAAGGTCCTGTCCAAGAACCTTTTATCTCCTCAGCAGGAGAGATATAACCTAAGCTGATGCAAGAAACCCCTGATGTCATCCTCCAATCAATAACCATCGATCGAGGAGAGCTGGTTACAGAGCTATGTATGTATTAGACACCAGGAGGGATACAGAAGAAAAAGCCATGGTTTCTGTCTTTGATAAATAGTTTGGCTCAGACAGTAGTTCAGATGTGCGTGTCATGACGTAGTTCCATAGCAAAAGGCCCTTTCAGCAAATACTAAGAAAATTGGCTTCCAAGGGGGTGATTAAAGGGGTGATTATGGGACTGGCAAGGTGTTGAAAGGTGCAGACAATTGTCCTATTCAGTTGTCAGTAGGCAACAGAACAGGAACCAGCCAGGGGGGTGGAGATAAGAGCTGGACCCAGACAACTGTAGCTACAAAAAGCCTTGGTGGAATGGTGTGGGGAATCAGTCAGGAGAGTCTGTGCTCCTGAGGATGGGAAAAGCGCTAGGAGCTGATGTGTCAGGCAGGTTTTCATCACTATAACAAAATACCTGAGATACCTCTTATGAGAGAAAAGGTTATTTTGGCTCAGTGTTGGAGGTGGCAGCATGTCACAGTGGGAGTGTGTGGTGGAGCAAAGTCATTCCTCTCAGCACCAGGAAGCAAAAAAGAAGAGGAGGAGGTCAGGATCCCACAATCCCCTTTGAGGACCCACCTCCAGTGACCTAGCATCATGTTACTGGCCCAGCTCTTTGTCTCATTACATTCTAAAAGTGCCACTGTGGAGACCAAGCCTTTAACTCATGGGCCTTCCGGGGACCTTCAAGGTCCAAATTACAGGAGGGAAATTGCCATGGATGACTCTATGTCTAAGAATTTCAAGTGGAGAGAGATTGCAGAAATGTAGCGTGACAAAGTTAGGAGCCAGATTGGGGTGGAGGCTATGAAAAGGGAGAAGCCAAACTTAGGATCGTTTCTGGAGAAAATTGGTTATAAGGGATAAATTGGGAAAAACCCCATGTGATAAACACTTTTATAAAGCTGTTAAATTAATCACTGTGAATTTAATCTGAGGCATTTTCATTCAGAGGTGGCACCCTGAAGAGTGGCTGGAAAGACATTTGATGGATATTAAATCTTTAAATTTCTGATTTTAAAAAAATCACTTCTGTAACAAAATATGAATAGCAGCTGGGAGATCTGTGACGTGGGAAATAGTCTACAGTGTAGAATAACGTGGTACTGTTTCACACAGTAGGTAGTGAATAAGTGCTAGGTGACTGAATTCTGGTATTTATCTTACAAAGTAATCTGCAGTTCTATCTTTTTTTTTTTTCTGGCATAAAACACAGAGCTCTGCTGCATTCATGAATAATTTTTTATGGCTGGCATTAGTAAGACTATTTAAATTAACATTTAAAAGAACAATGTTCCATCAACATGAGAAGAAAAAACCCTCCCTCTTTCCCACACCAGGAATATTTTCCTCTTGTGTAAGAAGTTCCTACTCCCTTTTTACAGGTTGATGTTAACATTGAGCTGGTACTTTTTATCTCTGGAAAAGAAAAACAGAAATATACTTAGAGAAGCTCAGCTAACCAAACAAATCACCTTAATTACTACATAAGAAGACGAGGAGCTTGTTATATAAATATATATTTTTGTGCGTGTCTTTAAACCAATCCACAAATGAGAAATAAGTGATACTGGAAAAATAGAGAACCTGTTTGGATTATATTTGGTACAGTGGGTGTAGGGAATGGGTACATTAAATTAATACCTAACAGAACTAAGAAATCAGTTCCTATTTTTCTGCTGGAAAACAAAATAGATGGCTATTAAAAAAAAGACTTGGTTTTGACTTGCCAGTGAACATTATGCTTCTGCAATCTGTTCACATATGGAGTGCTAAATCAGTCACCTCCTAATTACTGAAAATTGGGTTTTACCAGTAATGCCATTATTTCCCTGGTTTTTATTTCCCTGCAGGATCTGTGCTAATGCCATATTTTGCCCTGCAGAACATTTATTTGGGTAGGCTAGGAATTATTTCCACTTTGTAAGCTGGAAGCTTGTTTTACTGAGGTGGGTCTTCCGGCTGCATGCCAGGTCGCGGGTTGGGAATTCCCAGCAGCATGCTCTGTGGAGTGTGTCTGCCACACAGATGCCTACTCCACTTTGCCTTGTGTGCCAGTCTTCCTCGGATACTCAGTACCCATCCTCGTGCTGGACCTGATGAGCCGGTGCCATCTCAGGTCCTCTGCTATGGGGGAGACAGGGAGCCCTGTCCTGGACAGGGAGCCCTGTCCTGGCTTCAGACCCATTTTTTTTTTTTTTTTTTTGTAGCCTCCATCTCTGCCTGCATCCTTTGCTTTCCTTATGTTTGATTCCAGTGGGTCAGCTTTCTCCCACACGTTAGACTCCCCAACAGAAGAGCATCCAGGAATGTCACTTTCTTGTTTTGGGGACCTTATTTCTGTTTACAATAAGTATCTGATCCTTGTGTCTCCAGCGTTTGAAGTTTTGATTCTTACAGATGTTCTGTCCTCTCCTTTGCAGTGCGGGTTTCCTGCTTACATTATTTACCTAAGAAGGGCTTCTCTTCCCACAGGGACCTCTGTTCCTTGTGGAAGGTCTGAGTTCCACAGGTCTGTGCAAGTGAAAGTCCTGGGAAGATCAGTAAGACCAGAGTCCCCCCATGGTGCACAGTGCAGCACTGGATATTTTTGAACTTGGTGTTAAACAAGTACTTTCTAGTAAACATCTCCATTGCTTGAACTCATTTTACCGGGCAGTCTTCATTATATTCCTCAGTCTTTACAGGTTCAGCCATCGCCCGCTGAATCCATGCTGCAACTGTATTGCTGTGAATTAGAGAGTAGGTGATTATGGGAGAGGAAAGACATTACAGGAGAAATGTTGCTGTTTATGCATGAATCAATGTGTGGAACTGCTCAGTTTCTGAGGCAGTGGAGCATTTGTAAGGGAATGCAGAGCCATCCTGCTGCATGACCTTCGAGGATGGGGACAGGGACAGGTCTGGCCCACTACTTCACCTTCATCATGCCTAGGTATGGAGACCTGGGACATCTAATAGGTCTGTGTGCATTTCCTGCAGTGCTGGGAGAATTAGCATCACACAGAGCTCTGATTTTATCTTAAGGCTCTGGACTCCCATTAGGCAGTCAGTGAATGATGTTGAGAGATGAGCTGGAGTCTATGCAGAGAGCTCCTTCCCTACTACTTTTTTTGTTCTTGTCCACCCCCACCTGAGAATTCTCTGTAGTTAGGACAGGGTAAATGCCAGGCCTGCGATTGGAAAAAAAGTGACATTGCAGTTGGAAATAGTTAAAACTTATAAGTCTGGGAAATAGAATGGTTTCTGGCTTGGGCTGATTTAATTGACTCCTTCCTTCCCTGACCCTTGCCTGGCCTGAATTTCTTTCCCCTCTTCTTTGGTTCCCATGGCTGACCCTGCCTGGTGTTTGCTTCCCAGGATCCTTTGTGAGTGTAGCATGCTCCTGAGTTGTTCTAAAATCTCCGCTCTGCCACAGTCCACCTGATCATGTACCAGGTGGGCAGGAGTCACTCAAAAGGAAGGAATGCAGAGACTTCAGTGGGGCCAGTTGTGAATTTCTCTTACGATTTTTATGTGGCATCAGAGTTGACATACTGCTGAGTGTTGAAAGCAAAGCCAGTGGGGTTTTTAATGTAATATGCAGATAGGATTGCATTGTTGCCATGTGCTTGCTGTAATTTCTATTTTCTTCATAGCCATCTGTTAGCTTATATCTTTTTATTATGATGTCAAGTGTGAGTCATGGATATAGCATTTCTATTGTTCTACCATTTCTTCTGATTTCTTTGATCTCCTTTCATCAGCAGCACCTATGGTCTCCTGTCTGTGAACGCTCCTGCAGGAAGGGAGACCTAGGCTTGATGCTCCTTGTAGATTCTTGATGAACGCATGAGTGAGTGGATGGAAAACAGTATCAGGCATTGTTTAGTGGAGTTTAAAGATGCGCCAGTCATTTGCCGAAGGCTTTTGTCTAGGATCTCATTTAATTGTCACAGTTACTTGTTATGTAAGCAGGATTGTTCTTCATTTGTACACTGGGGAACTGTAGCTTAAGACAGATTTTTAAAAATTATGCTTTTTATTTATTTTTTGGGGGGAATAATGTATCTAGAGAAACCATTTGCTTTTATTTTTAGTACATGTTTGCCGCACATAATGATTACGTTCATCATAAGGAGCTGGGACATGTATATAACACATCTTCATTCTGTTCTCATCTGCTTCTCTTCTCCCTCCCTCTCCCCTCCCTCCCTTGGTTTCCTTCCCTCCCTCAATCTCTTGGCCCCCTTCCCATTTGCAAAAGATCTATCTCTCTGTTTCCCATTATCTTTTATTTTGCACTGTAATTTATCTATATTTTAGCTTTCTCATATAAGAGAAATCATACAATATTTAAACATGTGTCTGATTTATTTCACTTGACATGGTCTCAGGGTGTATCCATTTTCCTACAGATTGCTTAAGTTTGTTCTTTCTAGCAGAGTAGTACTTCATTGTACATAAATGCCATGTTTTCTTTATCTATTCATCTATTGATGGACATAGAGGCTGCTTCCAAGATTTGGTTCTGCATCTATAAACATGGCCATGCATGTAATGTATGTGTGTATGCAACATGGGTATGTCTTTAACTTTTTCAGGAAGATACCTAGGAGGGAAATAGTTGATGTGAATGGAATTTCTAGTTTTAGTTTTAGTTGAGGAGTCTTAATGTTGATTTCCGTAATGGCTGTACTAGTGTACCTTCTCCCCGACAGTGTGCACGGGCTCCTTTTTCTCATAGCCTTGGCAGGCTTTGTTGGAAACTACTTGATAGCTTGCAAGGATTGGGCCTGAGGTGTCTCTCACTTAAGAGCCGGAGTTGTTCCTTACTAAGCCAAGTTCTGCCACAGTGTAGACGTTATTGTAGAATTTCTGCAATTCTATATCTTATCAGTGGCATGACATTTTAAAATTCCTCAGTTTCATTAAATAATTAAAAACATGATAATTCTCAGCAAATGTCCTATCATTTTAGTTTTGAGTAATTTTGATTTTTACCATTCCTGAAGCTTTTTAATATTTTTAATTATTTATGCAATAGCTTTTTGTTTGCATGTTAGTGAGTTTTGCCAGTTTAGTTATTGTAAACAGCTCTGTTATTTTCTTTGCTGTATCCATCTTAATTTGTGTTGAATAAATATTCTCATGTTTTTTAGCTTTTAAAATTGAATTCTGTATAGAGGATCATAAATCATGAATGTAATTTTCAAACTTTTTATTTCTATACTTGCTACTATTGCTCAAAGTATTTCCACTAATAAAATAAATGAGACAAGGGTAGATTATTCACATTTCAAAAACATATTTACAAGTAGGCCTGATCATAGAGAGTACCTAGTTGTAGTAGAAATTTGATTTTTCTGTGTAGCAGTATTTTGTCTGGTGGAACACTTTAATACATAGTGTGTTGGGGAGTTGGTGATCCGAACTTCTTCAGCGTTAAGTTTTTATTGCCAAATGTATTTTCCATCTCTTCATCCTATCATCTTTCTCTTCTGACACTCCCCAGGAACCTGGAGCACTTCTTTACTGTCGTTACAGTGCTGCTTCTGGCTGCTCCAAAGCTTCAAACCAGCATCCCTTGTCACTTCTGACTTCAAAGTTACCTAGGAGAATAGCAAGCATAGATACTTACCTGACGGTACAGCAGTAGGCACTGTGGAGGTGCTGGTTGGGTTGGTGTTTTCCTGAGTGTGCACATATGTATGTGTGTGTGAGCTTTATTCTGCACTCTTCTCAGACCAAAGGGTATTTAAGGTGCCTCTCCTGGAAAACACTTAAAGAATATTTGTGATCTTTATATAATCAGAAGGAAACCAATGTCCTTTAGGGGAGAATGTGTCTTGGTAGAGGACAGGGCTTCAGCAGGTGGTAGGAAAGAGGGATGAGTCCAGGATGTTCCAGATGGATCTGGGAATGGGGTGATGTGTTGGTTATTTATGAGCCAGTGGCCTTGCAGCAAAGGTAGGAGAGGTGTGGAGACACTGCTTGTAGAGGACAGGAGTGATGCCTTCTGGGGGGTGGGGGAGTTGAGCTTCAGCATCAGGTGTGAAAGCCATGAGTTTTTGAGCAGTGATGATTTGCTGAAAATATTATGGGAAGATGAATGTGGCAACCAGTGGATTGATGGGGAGAGATTTGAAGGAGGAGCTAAGGTAGGAAGTTTCTGATACCTGGCAGGTGATACATGATAATGAAAGGGATGGAAAGGAAGGAGAGGGGACTCTGAAGGAGGCACATTTTGAGAAGTCTTGGGTGTGAATGGGAATGTTGACAGTGGCTCTGAAGTTTGGGTGGAGGATCTTATAGTTGGCAAACCAGTGGGGAGTGAATTGGGGCACCTGGGCACCCTGTCTGGACACTGTGTTCACAGCGGGTGTACTATTTTTGTACTGGAGCAGTGGTAGAGAGTTGGGTAATAGAGATTGTGGCTTTTTCTCTCTCCAACCCAGTCCTTCCTTGGCAGTACCACATGGGAGTCCAGGGTGACTGGTACTTTTGTGATTCTAGACCTGAGCAGCTGGGGACTGTTGTCAGGACCGAGGTCAGCGGGAGGGTGGGGCCTGCTAGGCCCCTCTCTCTGGTTCCCCCATCGGTAAAGGTTTCATTGGTAAAGGAGAGAACAGTGAGCAAGTTCAGGATCAGACACTGATTTGATGAGCGGGGGGATGATTTACAAAGGGGTGATTACCATACAGATGGGAAAACAGTGACAGGCAGAAGAAAGGCGCGGCATAGTTCATTAAAGCTTTTAGAGGCATGTTCAATGATAGTATAATAAATTGATTTTTGAAAAGAAAATTTTTATGATTTTTAGCTAAGTAATCCAAGTTTTATAGATTATACATAATGAATTGTTATCCAGTTTTTGAACATTTATTTTTCAAAATGTCAAAGCCAATGACTAATTACACACACAGTTTAAAATTTGTTCTGAGGTTTACAGAGAGAAAAAGAGCAGAAAAAGGTCATAGCATAGAAACAGCAATTTTTACTTAGCCCTAATGTATTGGGGGCTGGGAGTGCTCTTTAGTTTTGATATTGAGGGATATCAAAACACCACTGTAAAACTTTCTGAATGTTTTTAGACAATCAACATGACACTTCTAAGAAAGTGACTTATGCAGTTTAATACCTTGGCTGGTAAAGCTGGCCTTTATGCGGTCAGCCCCCGGGGAGCTGATGGAATGTGGAAAAAAGTGAGGATTTGGAGCCAGGTAAAATTGGGTTTCAGTTTGTCTCCCCCACTTAATACTCTGTGGCCTTGAACAAGTTACTTAAACCCTCATTTTAATTTTAAAATGCTTATTTTCGTTCTCTCTCTCAAAAGGTTATTGTGCGGTTAGTAGATAATGTATTGAGCTTACAAGTCTTGGACAGGTCTTGGCACTTAGCTAGCAGGAACCAGAAAATGCTAACTATAGGCACTGATCTCAGGATACTAATGTATATTTTCACATGATTGTCCGAAGAGTGATCTTGATCCATGTTAAGAATGATAGCCAGTATCCTTGTTTTGGGGGAACAGGATGGGAATCATGAGCTAGGAAGCATTCCGGAAGCAAATACTCAAGACACTTAGCTTGCCTTTCCTCCTAGGGAAAAGCACTTTCTAAAAACTAAACATGAGAAAAATTCTCAGAAGAAGTAAAAAGAGCTTGAATCCAGATCTGGGTTAAAATATTGGCTGTTTCTTTCCAGTTATGTGGCTTTGGGGAATTTTTTTTTTTTTTTGTACTGGGGATCGAACTCACAATCTTACACTTGCCAGGCAGGTGCTTGTACCACTGAGCTAAATCCCTGGCACATTTTCATTTTTGAATCTATACTTGCAAATTTGGGAAGCTTATCATGTGTGTTTGAGGACCTGAAATCCAAGGTAGCCAGGAATGGGCTCAAGAGGACAGTGGTTGAAAAGAAAGCTGGAGAAACAGCCAGGAGCCAGATAATGGGACACAACAGGGTGCATTTAAGTTTTTCCGATGGGATCATTTCCAAAGTTAAAACGTTTAAAGAATGGGAAAAGTTATTACTTGTTGATATTTTAAAGCTTGGTGAAATCTAATTCATATAGATAGTAAAGTTACAAAAGAACTTACTCTGGATAATAAAATCTATTAATTTGTTATGGAAAATATTGAAGGAATAATGACATTTCAAGGATGTAAAGAAGGACTCTGGAGCCCCAGGAGAGAGAGATCATCAGAGGCCCAGGTGAGCTCACCTGCTGTGCCCCAGGACCCCACTGTCCCTTTCAATGAGGGGTTGTCTACTAGGAACTTTAGGAAGTGGTTGTTAGTGGAATTTTAAAGAAGTAGTGAAAGAGATAAGTACAAGTAAGTTACTTTTTAAATTCATAGACACCTTTGACAAATCACAAGGCATTTGTAGATGTGCTTAAGATACATTAGCTTCTCCTTGTATATGCAAAACCTTCAACCTAGAGCAAGATTTATTTTCATTAAAAAAATTTTATTTTTCTTAGTATGTGTTTGTAGTATGTAATGATATTCACTGTGGGGAGTCAGTATGTGACTGTTACACATTTTAATTCTTTTTACATCCTCTTCCTCCTCCTATCCTTGGTTCTTTTCCCTTTGGTGAAAGATCTACCTATTTCCTATTATTTATCTATTATTTTATACTTTATTTATATTTTGAATTTTTCATATAAGACAAACCATGTAATATTTAAACTTGGGTGTCTGATTTCTTTTACTTAATTATGGCCTCAAGGTGAATCTTTTTTCCTACAAATGACTGAAGTTCATTCTTCTTTATGGCAGACTCCACTGTGTATAAATACCAGATGTTCTTTGTCCATTCATGTGTTAATGAGCTTATAGGCTTCTTCCAAGATTTAACTGTTATAAATTGTGCTGCTACAAACATGGGTTACATGTATCAACGTTATAAGATGTTTTTAATTGTTTTGGGAAGATATCTAGCAAGGAAATAGCTGGGTCAAATGGAACCTCTAGTTTTAGTTTTTTGAGGACTCTTCATACTGATTTCTACAGTGGTTGTATTAGTTTACATTACCCAACCATATAGAATTGTTCCTTTTTCCTACAGTCTTGCCAACATTTGTTGTTATTTGACTTCTCCATGATAACCGTATTTTCTGGATCAAGAGCAAGATTTAAAATTCCAGTATTGTGGTGAACAAACCAAGCAAAAATATATTCATACTAAAAGATGTTCCCAGTGGCCAATCTCAGTTGGGTGAGTAGATGTAGACTTTTGGTCATGTTTCATGTGAAACAGACCAAATTAGGAAGGAAATAGTGTTAATTACCTGGTGTTATGGCTCATGTCTAGATGTCCCCTCAAAGCCTCATATGGTCATAGGTGAGTTATTTTCAGCTGGATCTAGAAGTGTGTGTGATGCTGGGATTAAGGGTGTGTGATTACTATATTAGTCCCCTGATTTGTTTAGCATGCTTCTGAGTGTGAGTGCTACTCACCTTAAGGGTGGAGAGCAGGTAGATCTAGATAGAATACAAAAGGGACAGAAAGAAGCTGCTGGTTGCTTATTGAGTGTTGTCGCAGCTGCTGGTCTTCTCCTCTGTGATGGCCCTCTGCCATGCTGCTGTACCTTGGAGCCAGCCAGCTCTGGGACTGAAACCCTAAACCTTTACAAACTGTGAGCCAAATAAGCCTTTTCTCCTTTAACTCTGGGTGTTGGGTATTTTGTCTCAGCAATGAGCAAAGACAACTAAGACACCTGGTTGTTGCTCACTGGTCCTAACTGGACTGTGATGGCCCATCCCATAGCCATGTTGCAGCAGCTGATTTTGTAGCTTTTAATGTAACAAGCAGCTAGAAGACTCCAGCCTTCCTAGCTTTATGGTGAATATGGGTGACCTGAGAACCCCATTTACCATCCCCTTAGTTCTGAGCTAGAATAAGCTGTGCTTTGGACCTTGCTGATAGAGATTAGTTGTGTGAAAGAATCTGACCTTGCAGGAGGGGAGTGCTACCTTTCTATGATTAAAAATGGAAGTGAGGATTTAAAAAAAAAAAACTCTAATGGAAAAAGCTTTGATACCACCAAGGGTAAGCTGGTTGAGACAGCGGTGAGAATTGCGGCTCACAGCATCCAAGTCCTTAGCTAGCCTTTTCCACTCAGAAATAATTATTTTCAGCCTGAGCAGCATTTATAGACATAGCTCTAAAACAGCTGTATCAGCTTAGGATGTGTGAAAAATCACTCAAGAATAAACCATGAAAGTAGGTTTTGGAAATGTAAAAAAATCCCGAACAGAAACAAACCTCCAGGGATGTTTTGATGTGTATGGGGTTATTAGCAACAGTTTACCAAAATACAGTGCAGGAAAGTTGGGACTTGGTTTGGTTTTCTCTGCCTCTTCTTCTTTGTCTCGTCGATGGATCGGTCTCCTTGGTTACCATAGTGCTGCTCAGTGCTATTCCTCTGGGTGAGGCATTACTGTGATTCTCCTCATAATTGCACTGAACTAAAGAATCTTTACTTTTAGGACTCATCCAGCTCAGGGACTTTTCTCCTTTTGTGTGGGAATTTAAATTTGTGCTAAATGACAGTTATCATCCTGCACCTTTTGTTTCACTGGCGGGGTGGCCCAGGGCTTCCTTCACCCCTGATGCAATTGCTCATCTGTTGCTTTCCTAGGAAGGCAGCACAGGCCTACTGTCCCCATCCCTGGCAGCTGTGAAGATCATCTTTTTATGATGTCTGTCCTGGATGCAGGCTCTGTGAGCTGTCATCCCTGTTCTCAGCTGCTGGGTGGTGCTGTTCAATTTCCAGAGAGGAATAAGCATTTCTTTCCAAGATAGTTTCCTTTTGCATTTTTGCTACCCTGACTGATCTTTGCCTCAAAAGTGAGGGGTTCCTTTACCCTCCACTGTGTCTCTAACTCAAGTTGGAAACCTGTGTCTGCTCCTGGGAGAGGTGTCTATAAATTCAGGGCTCTTGCTGATTTCTTTTCTCAAAAACTCTGGTATAACAGCATGACCACTGGCTTCTTGGATTATCGCAGTGAAACAAATGATCTCTTAGCCTGCATTTTGAAGGTACTTGAATCATCATCCTATCCATCAATTACTGCAGTGATTTTTGGTGCTCAGGTCAATGCGTATTGTAGATGCAGTTACTCTTTGTTGGATTCCATGGATTAAATTCACTGAGAGATGCCTTAGCTGTGCCTTGCCTGTAGCTTCTCTTCCATGGAGTCAGTTTCAAGTTTAAATACATTTGGCCTGATAAATTGACTGCATGTGGAGGGACTAAAGAGCACATTTAAGTATGACATCAAATAAATGACTCTGTGACAAGGTGTATTCCATTTAGGTCAGCATAATTCAAAATGTGAGAGAACCTGATTGAGCTAGCTGGGCTGAAAGACAGTTTTACATTACCGGATGGGAAGAGATCACTTGGTGTTCTGAGGTTTGGTAATTGGAGATAGGTAATGTTTATTGTGTTTGCTGTGAGACAGTTCTATTGTGAGGCAGTTGCAGCTGTTTATGTGGCTGTTGTTTAATTTGACATTGTGGGGGACTAGTGTTTATGCATAATAATGATTGCAGTGCCATTGGGTAAGATGAGGATGAATGGGCCAAATGGGCTGAAGCCTGTTAAGCCATGATAAACCAAAGTAACTCTCTTGAAGGGTTAATTAGTGTGGCAGTGCCCTCTACTGGGGAATGGGCACCTCCTGTGATTGAAGTGCATTACCCCCATTCTTCACTTCCTTCTCTGCCATGTGACCTTGTAGGATCTTCTGTTGGGAAGGTGTGGTTGCCCTGGTGAGACAGTGTGTGGTCACATGACTCATGCATGACAGGTATGATTCCAGCTGAGATCTTGGATGTTCCTCTGTGCTTTGCCTAGGCTTCCGGTGCTGGTGCGCTACCATCCAGTGTGATTTGCTCTGGCTCGCCCCTGGCCTAGGAGGATACAGAATAAACAGAGTGAAAATGACCCCGCCCTAAAATGGGAGTTAAGTAGACTGGGATGGAGACTTGTAAATTCACGAGCAGGAAACATAAATGGGGATTGTTGTAAACTACTGACTTGGGGAGTGGTTTGCTCTGCAGTGTAATGGAGTAATAGCTAATACAAGTACATACCAAAACAATTCCCTGTTCTTATTAGCATTTCATTTGGGTTAATAAAATCCTTTAATATTCAGATAAGTGTTTCCACCCTACCCAGAAATCAGTGTTGTTTATAATTTCATGGTATCCTTGCTACAATGCAGCCATGTGCTTTGCTGGCAAATATTTCCTGACCAGAGGTTGCCTAACTATATCCTCTTCAGTATGAATGTAATCAGACACTTTCACTTAATCTTTTTTTGACTTTGCATATTTATAAACTTAATACAGACTTTTTTGGGGATTATTTTAAAAAGAAATTTTAAGTGACTTTAAAAAATCCCCTAAGAGTTTGTGGTTGCAAACAACCGATTTTTTAAGAGTTAGCTTACGGAAAAAGTGAATTTAGCTTAGGGAAGTAATGCAAGGTGGAGGTGGGTAAGTTGGGTCTGGATGCTAAGTAGTGGGGACAGAGTTCTCAGATTCATTGTGATTGCATCAGCAAAGGCCCTGTGACATCTGATGGAAGCTCAAAGTTCCTGTTGGGCTTACAGACCCTGATCTGAGTCTTGTGCTTTGCCACTGGTAGCTCTGCACTCTGGAGTTTGGGAACATTTGTAATCTTTATCAGAAAAAATATTCTGCATGGTGCCTACCTCTTCACCATCTCTCCTGGGAGTCATGGGTGCATCTAAGTGATAGTGCCTGGGTCACATGTGTATGTCCTAGCTGCAAGGGAGGCTGAGAAAATGAGTTTATAATTTCTGCATTGGGGAAGCAAGACTTACTATTAGGAAAGTGAATGAAATTTAGGAAATGTGTTCAAAAAATGGTAGGTTATCATAAGGCATGAAAAAGTCCATATAAATCTATAATAACTGTCATAAAACTAATATTTCACTAATTTTAATTGGTGTAGTTTTTTTTTTTTTTGGTACCAGGGATTAAACTTATGACTTTGTGCTTGCTAGGCAGGCGCTTAAGCCACTGAGCTAAATTCCCAGCCCTGGTGTAGTATTTTTAAACAGTAAATATTAAGAATATTTATCCATTTATTAAAAATGAGTATCAAGGGGTTTGGGGATATAGCTCAGCAGCATAGCCCCTGCCTGGCAAGCACAAGGTCATGAGTTCGATTCTTAGTACCAAAAAGAAAAAAGTATCAATATAGAGAATATTTAAAATCCCAATGCAACCTCTGGTTCTATAGACACATATTTGTTGGTATATCCTTCAAAAGAGCCCTAAAAGACATATATCAAGGAAATCTTTTTTCTTTTACATCAAGATTTCATTGATTTAGATTCAATTTACTGAAAATTTGTGATAAGATATTTAACTAGCTTGATTAATCAGTTTCACAATATAACAATGTTTATAACATTAAGTTGAAAAAATTTTCCAACTTTATAGCTGTTGTTAGATCTCCCAACTACACAATATTTTCTTTTTCATCAAGCTAGAAGCCACTGTTTGATTTTCTTTGGAGCTTGACAGTCATATGTATACTTTTCAAAACCTCCTATATAGATTCTTCATTAAGTCAGAGACTCAATTCTCCATTAAAGTAATAGGAACATTTCATTTGCAGCAGACAAAATTGTTATGTGAATCAGTGTGGAGATATCCCCAGTGTTCTATGGGTTTTATATATCAAATTATAGCCCTGGTAGAGAAAAGCTGCCAAATGTTAGAGTTTGTGTGAGGGATGCTAATTGGTTGTATGGTACAAGCATGCTCGAGACATGGCAAGCAGAACACCCAGATTTGTGGACAGGGTGTCGGTGGTGGGGGGGGAAGGGCAGGAGGGAAAGCAGACCGGAGAGGTTGGAGCCATAGATTAGGAACGGAAAGTGCAGGGGATAAATGACCCAAAATCCAGGGGTTACATACTTGTGTTGTGAAAAGTGGCGAATGGCCAGAGATTAGTGAGAAAGTCACTCAGAGTGAGACAAGGAAAACTGTCATTTTTTGTAGGCAGACTAACCTGGTGAATAACTTGCATAAATTATCTATGGACATAGTGTTACTAGTGCTCTGAGAGTCTTTGGCCTGAAAGTGTCAGTTCAGGCTGCTGTAACCAGTGGGTGGTTTCATCAATAAACATTTATTCCACAGTACTCTGCACACTGGGATGTACAACAGGTAGGTGCTGATGGGTAGGGTGTGCGGTGAGGGACTTCTTAAAGTTTGCAGAAGCCATCTTCTTTTTGTCACTAGTATGTGACAGAGAGAGCTGCATTCTGATGTCTTCTGTGAAAACACTAATCCCTCCTAGAGATTCCTTCCCTCATGGCCTGATATCTAAAGGCCCCTCCCCCAAATACCATCACACTGGGGATTAGGCTCTAACATGAATTTTGGGAGGACACAGAATTTCAGCTCACAGCATTAATTATTGTTGTATTCTGCGTCGGCAGATTTGAACATTTTATGTGCCATAGACCACTTTGGTAGCTTGATGAAGTTTGTTCAAGAGAGTGACATGGAAATAAATGACATGAAGTCCAGTCCTCTAACTATTTAAACATTAAATCATACTAGAATAGTATATGGCTTCTTTCTAAAATAACATAACTTCAAAGTAATGACAGGTATAATTGATATTTTAAGATATTAACAGTGTAATGTGATATGAAAATATCTGAGTTTTTCAATATTAAAGTCAACAGGTTCTGTAAATTCTTCAATAATAATTGGTAGAAATGCTCAATTTCAAGTAGAAGTAAAAGTAAGGACACACCTATTTTCCCTATCTAAATTCACTGATTCCCCAAATCCTCTCCATAGCCCACCCCTACTCCCTGCAGACTTTGGGGTAAGGAGCCCAGTCCAAGAATTGGCAGAGCCTCCCTGAGCAGATAGTCATCTAGATCCCCGGATGGAAATACCACACATCTGATGTCTGCATAAGTTTGGTTTTATTGCTATGCTTTCTGTTTTGTTGCATTGATCAGTTTATCTGTCTCTGTGTCTGTGCTTCACCATGGCTCTATGAAATTCTTGCTATCTAGAGGGCAGTTGTTCCTTCTCCTTCATCTTCTCAACTTCAGGCTTTGTGGTGTCTTTTGTTCTTTGTTCTGTCATATAATTTGCCAAATTCCCAAAAACAATCTGTTGGGATTTTGTTTGGAGTTACATTGAGTCCATATAGCAATTTGAGAAAGAATTGATGTATTTATGGACGTTTCCAGGCAATAAATACAGTCTATCTTCTTATTTATTCTGGTTTTTACCTACAGTTAAGTAAGACTCAAACTTTCCTTTTTCGAGTACTAGAGGTTAAACCCAGGGTCTTGCATATGCTAGGAATGCACCTTACCACTGAGCTGCATTCCCTACTGTTTGGAAAAAAGTTTTTAAAGAAGAGTTTTGCTATTTTGCCCAGGCTGATTTTGATTTGTGATCTTTCCATGTCAGCCTCCCGCGTAGCTGGGGTTGCAGGCATGTGCCACCATGCCTTACAGTGGAACATTTTTTCTGTGAACATCTTTGGAAATTGATAGATTTTTCTTCATGTAAGAGCTGCCTTTGGTGCTGGACAGCGCCCCCTTGTGTTAATTTCGCAAACCCACAAGTCAAACCGCCCACTTTTCGCGCATGTGCAGAGGCTCCTCCAATGGGCTGTCAGTGCGTCATTCTGCCCGCTCTTTTAGCTCCGCCTCTGTTAGGTTCCAGATAAAAAGGCTGTGATTGGTCCTGAGAAATCCGAAGGCAGCCCTCATCTCCTCAGCAGCCCTTCATGCCCTCAGTAAAAGGCCTCTTTCCCTTCCTCCTGCTCTTTCTCCCCTCTCACACAGCAAAAAAACCAAACAGAAATCCTTTCCTATGAAACTTAAAAAACTCCCCAAAGTAAAGGTGAACTTTGTAAACTAGGTCAGTATTTTTGAGATATTTTTGGCTGTCTCAAGACAGGTCTTTATTAATGCACACACCTCCCAAGATCACAAATCTTCTGTTCATTTGAGTTAAAGGAACCACTTTAGAAAATTGGTCATTTATTAAATAAGTGATAAACTAAATTCTGGCAGCTAAAATTCTGAAAGCAGTCATGTCCTTGGCATTTATTGTAATTTCATACTGAGAATATTTAGTATCAAATATCTGAGCAGCCTAAATTGAAGTATACTTCATTATTATTCAATACTATTCATTCAGCAAATATTTTTTCCATTTATATCAGTGACATAATGGTGTCAGCTTTTTTTTTTTTTTTTCATTCAGCAAATATTTATTGAGGCCCTAATGTGTGCCAGGCACTTCCCAGGGTTCTGGGACAAAGCCAAGTGAAGGAAGTGATTTAAGGAGGGTGAGGCTGTCTCTGCTAAAATGCTTCTGAGAATTTGATAACTGAGAATTGTCCTCTGCATTCAGCATCAGGGAGTTCACTGGTGACTTTGCCAGAGTGGTTTCAGCAGTGCGTTGGGACAGAGTGTGATCATGATGGAGGAACTGGAGGTCAAAGCTGTGAATTTAGGCAACTATTTAAAGAGTTTTTATTATAAAGAGCAGCAAAAACCTGGGAGTCTGGGTGATGTAGCACCTTGATCTGCTAATGGCAAGGACCCATGAGGGCAGAAGGATTTGATGACAGAGGAGAGAAGGCTTAATTTTTACTGGGCCTGGCTTGGGATATGGCATCTGCTGCCTAGTGGAGGAGTTGGCCTCAGCTAGGATCCAGGACAGCTCATCTTCTGAACCAGAGAGAGGGCTGAGGGATGGTGTGTGTGTACGTGTGTGTGTGTGTGTGTGTGTGTGTGCGTGCGCATGCTTGGGTGTTTTAATGGTGCTTTCTTTTGGATAGTCTCATTTCCACAGTGAAAAAAAAAATAAAGTTACTGACTGAAAATGAGCAAGGGATCAAATGTGGAATATCAAGAAGGTAACATAGTGAGTAAATAGTTTTTCTGAGGACTGAGAAAGTGATAGACTGGTGCCAGGTTGTGGGGCTGCAGACTGGGCAGAGGGCTCAGTGGAAATGACCATAAATTAAATGAAGCTCACATGCAGGGCTGTGTGTTTCTCTACCATGCTGCCTCCTTTGGCTGTGATGCAGATTAGACAGACAGTTGGGTTTGACCAAGGTTGGGGTTTTGTGAAAAGCATACAAAAGGGAAAGAGGGAAAAGTATCTTAGGGTTTCTGAGTAATTGTAATGACAGAGCACAGACTCTATATTATATAGTAATCCCCCCAAACTGCCAATGGGTGCCTGAAACCTTGTATAGTACTATGTTTCTGCTATACATACATCAATGATAAAGTTCAGTTATAAATTAGGCATAGTAAGAAATTAACAATAATATCCAATAATAAAATAGAGCAATAATAACAATATAATATAACAAAATTGCCAACATCAATATTCTTGCATTTTGGGGCCATTATTAAATAAAATAAGGGTTACATGAATACAAGCTGAGACCTATGTGCAGCATAGCTCTTGGAACTCCAGAAGGGGATGGTGAAAGATAAAGAAAAACAAGAGTCAAGATGTAAAAAGCTGAGGTCAGGTGGAGCCTCCTCTCCTGGTGGGAGAGAAGGAGCTGCCAACGTGTTGACTTATACATTGGGGAGGCTGTTGTTAGTTGAAACCCCTCTGCCTAGCAACTTGTTTGTGTGGCTTGCCTCAGGCACCTCACGTTCTTGAAGCTGGAACAGCTTGTTCACATGGCTTGCCTTGCTTTAGCCCATACGTGTGTGTGATTGATCTCCAGCTTCAACCACTCCCCACAGAGACCACAACATGAGAACACAACATTGATCTGATAACAGAGATGAGCTGCTCCAATGACCAATGGATGGGTAGCATATGCAGCCTAGATACGGTGTACAAAGGGTTGATTCATGTCAGGTGATGCAGATTAGACAAACTGTGATGCAGATTAGACAAACATCTAATGGGATGCTACAGGTGATCTTCTCCAGCAGGACCTTACCCTCTAATAGCTAGGAACTCATCCATCAATTAACCTTCTGATTAGGTTAGTGCCTTGAAGTATAATTAGCTCTCTACGTACCTTTTTTTTTTTTTTTTAGACAGGGTCTAACTATGAAGCACAGGCTGACCTGGGACTCATGGTGATCCTCCTGCCTCAGCCTCTCAAGTGCTGGGATTATAGGCATGAGCCACCATGCCTGGCTCTAAGCACCTCTTAATCCAGTAAAGTTGAAGATCAACACTGACCATTACAGAAATGCAAGTTAAAACAACACTCAGATTTCATCTTATTCCAGAAAGAATGGCCATCTTCAAGAAATCAAATAATAAATGCAGGAAAGACTTGGGAGTAAAAAGAACCCTTCCTCACTGTTGGTGGGAATGTAAACTAGTTACAACCATTATGGAAATCAATATGTAGATTTCTCAAAAAATTAAAACCGGAAATTCCATTCAACTCAGCTGTTCCCCATATAAGTATCTTCCTGAAAGTATTAAACATCGTATTACAGTGATATACACATAACACTATGTATGGTAGCACAATTGATAATAGATAAATCTTGGAAATGGCAAATACTGTGTGTCCATCAACAGATGAATGGATATAGAAATTGTATTTATGTGTAATGGAATACTACTTTGCTATGGAGATAAACTTAAGTCATTTGCAGGAAAATTTATGCATCTTGAGACCATAATGTCAAGTGAAATAAATCAGACACACAAGCTTAAATGTTGTATGGCTTCTCTTACATGAAAAACCCAAAGTAAAAATAATGAGCAAGATAAAAGATGGCTAATAGGAAATAGGGAGAAAGGGGAGAGAATTAAATTGTGTTAAGGAATTAAGATGTGTTATGTACATGCACCAATTCCACACAAGGAGTGTAAACATATACTGCAAATATGTACTAATAAAAAAAGTTGGGGCTCAAGATTAGCTGTCCCAGGGGGCACTAGCATATGTGGAAGGGGTGGAGACATGAAGAGAGATGGTCAATAAGCAGTAAGTAGTATCAGTGGGTTTCAAATTGTAGTGAATTCAGAGAATCATGAAAATTAAAGGATAAGAAAGGATAACGTTGAAAAGTAGGTGGTGTCGCCCATTGATGGGAGGCTCAGAAGTGATGTGGGAGGTAGTGATGGGTGTTTGCAACATGCTCTGGGCTCTGGCTGTGGGCAGCAGAAGGCAGCAGGAGGAGCCGAGTGGAGAACAGAGTTTTTGAGGAGTGTTAGTCCAAGACAAGTATCTAGGATGTGAGTTGCATTGGGTGAGTGCTATTAAGGTCACTAAGACTGCTGAGAGAGTGATGGGAGAGGGTGGAAGAGTGAGCCAGTGTTAGATCAGAGGCTGTGACCAGTGTGATCACTGCAGGAAGGGTGTAGGGGGCGTGTGATCCAATACTGTGTGCTCCGCAAGAGCAGGAGGGGGTAAGTCTTGGGAGCACTGGGGCAGTCATAGGGATGCCTACCCTATCTGTCATCATTTGGGGGGCTTCCAGGGAGACCACGTCTTTAGGAAATAACCACAGTTTGGTTAGAATCAATCTTATCTATGAATGCTTAGTAAAAACATTGGATGATAGTGTGATGAGATAGTGAGATAATGAGCTCATTATGGTGAGCCTATGCACAGCACATACACAACCCTGACATGGTATAATGCTTTAGGAAGAGTAGGTTGGTTTTTATCTATTTAATCAGCACTTAGCTAATCAGTGACTCAGAAATGTAGCATCCAGAATGAATATTTAAACTTGAATAAATATGATACCTTGGGCTTGCTAAAATAGTACTCCAAATGTAGTAAGTCAGTAGTATATTTTTGGCGGGGGGAGAGGATGGGAGGAGGTTTGCTGATAATTTGTCCTAATTGAATGTGACAAAAAGAAGTTCTTGGAGGCTGCCCCAGGGGCAGAAACAGCCAGCGTCTCCTGAGATCTGTACCATGTTGGAACTTAGGGCGCTGGGAAACCAAGTAACCTGTTTGCCTCCCTGGTAAGCAGCTGTGAGCCTACCAGCGTGTGGGCTGAGAATCAAACATCCCCCCACCCTCACCACATTAGCAAATGGGAGCCAGAGGTCTGAGCAGCTCTTGGGAGGTTGACCATATGCAATATAACAAATATCGGGGATTTCCTTCTACCATCTCTTTGAAGGCAAATATTGTTATCAGTGTTTTGCTTTGTTCTGATTAATTGTATTGCTCTATTCAATATCCTGTTTTGATAAGTTCTAAAATGTTGTGTATTTCCTTTAATTTTGTTATAACTGATTGAAAGAACAACTATTATGAAGATAACAAGACATACTATGGTACCTGTTACTGTTATCCTGGTAACCTGCTGTGAAGTTCTGTACCAATTTCACTGCACTATCTCAATTGGTTTTGTTCTGTCTCATTCTGTTGTATTTCACTACCTTCAAAATAATAAAAAATTAAGAAAAAGTAAAAAAAGAGAGAATGACTACTAACAAGAAAAAAAAGAAGTTCTTACAATTATAAAGCAGATACTTATATTTATTATCCTCCTTTTTTTTTTTTTTTTTTTTTTTTGTACCAGGGATCGAACTCACAACCTCACGTTTGCCAAGCAGGTACTTATGTCACTGAGCTAAACCCCTGGCCCTTTTTTTAGTTTTTAGGAAAAATTGCTCTTACATTTTCAGTTGCATTCATTTCACTTTCAATTTTCAAGTAAGTTTTGGTTAGGATATACTGTTATAGAAATTAACACTCCAGAGAAAACCAGTTCTGAGGCATTTATTTAAATATATGAAATGAAAAAACTTTGACTTTTCATTATGATTTAACTGATGCTAGTTTATTTCAAGAATCTATAAAGTATGTGTGAGCACACATCTGTGTTCATATGTGTTAAGATAACTAGGGAAGCACAGAATTAGTTCTTTTTCTTCTAATAAAATGCTTTTTTTTTTTTTTTGCAGTGCTTGGAATTAAGCTTAGAGCCTTGCACATACCAGGCAAGCACTGTACCACTGAGCTACACCTCTGGTCCATTTTGGAAAGCATTTTAGATAATCATCATTGGGTTCAGTCTTTCTTAGCAGGCATTTCGAATAATTAGGAGGTCAACAGACCTTGAAAGATAACTGTTTGATCTGTTGGAATCCTAACATCAAGGTGCTTCGGTTAGTGTATAGTCCAGGGCACTTTGGGCATGTTTTTTTTTTTTTTTTTTTTTTTTTTTTGCAGTACCAGGAATCAAACTCATGACCTTGCATTTGCAGGGCAGGTGCTTATGCCACTGAGCTAAATCCCCAGCTCACACTTTGGCAGTTTTGAGAGGAGGAAGAGAGTGGTTGTTGAAATACTTTTGGTTAGATCAAGGAAGTATGTGACATTTAACATTAGTGTTAGCCCTATGCAAAATTGGTGTGTGTTTTGAGTAGCCTACCTTTGAACTATCAGCTAGCTTTGTGAATTAGATATGCGGTAGGATATTAGATAGTTATAATGTGCTCACACAGACATATAATGACATAGTGAATTGCAATGTCTCACCGCCTCTGATGGGCCTGTCTTAGTAATTGCAGCCCATTTCCCCTTTGCAAGGTCAGTTCTCCATCCTTATAATGGCTCTAGATCCAGGCTGTGTAAATGCTCTTAACTTGAAGGGATGTGTGTTCACGCTTTTTATTTATCACACAATGATAAATACTAAAGCAGGAAGGGGAATAAAAGTCTGACATTACTGGACCTCATCTGGTAGTAACTGAGTACATCTCTATTTTTATTTTCCTTTTCATCCCTTCATGTATGGATGTGTGCTTTTTCCCTTTAAAGATAACCTTACTGCTTACATACCTTTTGTCTTGTGCGGCTTCCTCACTTGCATTTGTGTGTTTAGTATAGATGAGTACTTGGAGATTGTGGAAGGTTTAGGAGCTGCTTTTTTTTGCTTTTTGCTTTTCAACTAGGGCAGAAGAATTTTTTTCAGTGTTGATGGACATTTCTTATTAACCAAAAGGAGTAGCAGGATTCAAGAAGCAATGTTACTGGTTTATCTGATATGTAATTAGCATCTTAGATTGAGATTTCATGGCAATAAACTTGATCCGTGTTCTGGTATTTTATTTGGGGATAATCTTATTAGATTGTCATGGACTCTGACTTGGTAAAATACACCTTTTGAGCAAAACATTTTATGTAGATGTAGGGGCCTCCTCCCTTGACCACCTTGTGCATAGAGATGGAGTGGCTGGGTCGCTGGACATTGAAGGTGTTAAATAGAAATGATGAGAGGGTTAATTTGGTGTATAATAAACCAAGATTAACTTCGGTATGGTGAAGAAGGGCTGCAGGGGACAAAAATTAGGAATAAATGAAGGGAGATTTCCCAGGGCTTCTTTTATACCCTCTTACGGTTCGTTATGGCTTGGGTGTGTCACACAAAGGTTTATTTGCTGGAAACTTTGTCCCCAGCATGGTGTCATTGAAGTGGGTGCCTTTAAGAAGTGGATCTTAGTGGTTGATGGTTAGGTCATGGGCACCATCCTGGGAAGGGATTAATGCTGGTCTCATAGACCAGATTGGGTGCCAGGAGAATGGGTCATGAGAGCGCCTGGCACCTCCTTTGACTTACTCTTCTGCAGGCCCTGTTTATCTCTTTCTCTCGCATGTACTCTAGCAGTGATACCATCCACTGTGTTGTGACGTAGCCAGAAGGCAGTCACCAAAGGCAAACACATTTTGGTGCATTCATCCTCTTTGACCACCAAACTATGCAAGGCCTCCACAAACCTCTTTATAAGTTACTCAGCCTCACGTGCTTGTGAGAGCAACAGAAACCTGGAACAAAAGATGGCCTCAGCTTACAGAGTGTCTCTGCTTCTCCTCTTTTCTAGCTGAGAGAAGGCAGAACTCAAGAGTTTAATAGGATAAGAACTTCTTGTCAAAAAAGGATGAAACAAAATACTCCTTTGTCAAATTGAAACTCACTAGCAGTTTTCCTTTTTTCTAGAAATAGTTTTTGTTCAATAATTTATCTTGTTCCCGAAAAATGTAATATTCCATTTCAATAAGTTATTTAGTTTATCCTTTGGACCCTGTCAAATAAACTAGCAACTACATTCTTCAGATAGCTTGGAAACAAACAATTTTGTTATTAAGTTGAAATAATGTTACGATAGTTTTATTTGAAATGAGAATGGAAATCAATGTAGTGTATACAAGCTTGCTATTAAATTTTATTATGTTCTTTGTGTGCCTGTTTTTAATATAATCTTAATTTTTAGAAGTTTGAAGAACTTTTTCTTCTTTAAAACTAAATTTTTTGTTGGATTTTTGGATGTTTGCCAGGAAAACTTCATTACCAGAAAATGATCCTTCCTTCTCTTTATAGGTTTTGATTAAAAATTAATTATTGAGTGAGCTGTTTAATAATTTTTACCCTTTGATAAACTGCAGAGATTTACAAAATAGATAAATTTGGGTCCATTATTTTTTCTTTAAGAAGGTAATTGCTTTAGAAGAATTTTAAATACCAACTCCCCAAGGCATTTAAAATAGGACTTAATTAACTAAGCTATAACTTACAGTTGACCCTAAGAAACAACTATTTCTTAGTATCTGAAATGTTTAGTCAGTTTTTCCTTGTTTGTATTATGGGTAGCATTTTCTAGAGTCTGTCATACTCATGGTAAGTGAAAGGTCTCATTAGTTTGTGGTGTAGTGGCTTAGCTGGCCTAATCCACATATTAATGAGTTCAAGCTTTGGGTTCTGTTCCTGGACAGACCAATAAATTTTTAAAGATAAATTTATTTATTTATTTAAATTACTTTAAATGTTTTGTGCCCCATATATAATTGGACTATATAGTATTGGTTGCCCACGAATACTTATGAATAGATATTTTGGGCACAACTTTTTTCCTTTCAATTTGACTTAACTTTATTAAGTTTATTGCTTTAAAGAACTGGAATAATTAAGAAGAGATTTTTCCAGGTTCATTGTTACAATTAGGGAGAGGTTAGTCAGAAAGCTCCCTGCACTGAAGATTTTTAAAAATAATTTAAAAATAAATTAAAAGTAAGTCCCATTTGTGTTTAGTGCAGACTTTTGCATTAGGGTAGGGACATACAGACTCTGTATTTATTTGGTGATTGTCATAAGCTGTTTCAGGGTATTAGTTCTCACAGCTTTTATGTCTAATTTTCTAGATAATTTTAGAAAACAAATCATAAGGTTTTAGCGAGATCTGTAGAAATTATCTAACTTAATTTTCTCACCTTCATGGTGAAGAAACGGATTTCTCTGGGAGGCTGCCAAGGTCTCATTGAATTCCTCCCGGCCCGTTATTTGAGATCCAGCGTCTTTCACCAGCTCACTCCCTAAAATTGCTCCTAGGAGGTAGGGTCCCTGGCTCCAGCCTCAGCCTTCTAAGAAATTATTCTTTATTGAAATTAGAATATGGAGCTGGGCATGGTGGCACAGACCTGGAATCCCAGCATTCTGGGAAGCTCAGGCAAGAAGATCACAAGTTTTAGCCCAGTTTGGGCAATTTAGCAACTTAAGGAGATCCTGTTTCAAAATTAAAAAGAAAAAGAAAAAAATTAGATTATGGGTAAAAAAGCCAGTGAATGTTCTGACATCCTCCCATGACTCATTTTAAGTTTCTTTTCTTTTTGTTTTGCTTTTTGAGACAGGGCAGTTCAGACTGGCCCTGAATTCACTGTGTAGCCCAGGCTGGCTTTGGACTCCTGGCAGTACTCCCGGGTTAGCTCCCCAAGGGCTGGGATTACAGACCGCCCCCCAGATTAAATTTCATTGTTAATTTGTGCAAATCCCTCTAAAATTTGACATTCTTAAGATATCAGAGTTGCCATCAGAATTTATCTGTTTCCTTTTCAGTGGACATTTCTAAATAAAACTATAGTTGAAAAATAAAATCAAATTGGTTAGAAAAAAACATATCTACAAAAAACTTTTTAGAAGGAAATAGTAAAAACTTATGCATACTTATATTATTTGTATTCAGAGGGTATAAACAGAACACATATAAGATCCTGTTCTTAGCACTTCTCCCTCATGGAAAACTAGGATTGATGGGTATACACAGTTGAATCACAGTTACCTTGTTTTCATTTTTCGTCTGAAAGTGTCCTCATTTCTGCAAATCCTTTTAAATGGTGTTTTGATATTATTTTACTGCATATAATAAGTGTGGTTATCACCAGTAGCTCAAATAATGACACTCTAGCAAATTCTGAAAGCTAATTTCTTGCTCTCACTTAATTTTCTACAATGACAATCCAGGGTACTTTTGCTGATATCTTGTATTAGTTTGTGTAGGCACTGATACTGGTAATTTGTGTGCGTGTACATTTTACTTATGTGCAGCAGGTTGGGGAGGTGACTTCTATCTGAGGATTTGTTAAAAAGTCTTTACACTGCATTTGATGGTGTTTTCTGGGTTTCTGAAAGTGTTTAAAACATTCCCAAACCATATGCAAATAACTTTTGAGTATCTGCCCCTTAGGATTATCTAAGCTACTGTTCTGCTAGTGTGGTAATTGAGCTCTGATCACAGACAGCTGTGTTATGCCTTAGCCCAGCAGATGGGAGGTATGGTACCAAAAGGAAATTAAGTGGAAAGCTCCAAAGCCCATTTAGGTATTTTATGTGCTAACAAAATGTAGATGGTTGTATCAGTCCTGTCTTTGTTGCAAGTGCCTAAAATCTCATCCCTAGCTAGCATTAGCATGGTTGGCTTAAGTGCCCGAGGAATCCTGGGGTGAACCTGGTTCTAGGTTGAGGCTGCTGAGAGGTGCTCAGAGTGTGTCCAATGCTCCATCTGTCATGGTTTATGTCAGTGGACCCCAAACCTCATGCAATTATGGTGGTAACCAAGTCTAACACTTGGACTGGTGGTGTGAGTGTTTCACCTGCATAGAGTGGAGCCAGCATATGACACAGTGGCTGGAAGAAGGCACGTCTCTCTCTCTTGCCAGTTTGCGCCTTGCTGTTTGCAGCAGCCATGAATGGCTGCCCTGCCACACCATGCTGCCTTGCAGCCAAATGAGTATGTACTGAAACCTCTGAGAACTGTAAGAAATAAACCTTCCTTTCCCTAACTTTGGGTGCCAGGTATTTTGTCTCAACAACGAATAAAAAGTAACTAAGACACCATCTCTCGATTCTGTGTCTGCTGGGTCATTCCCGTGTGCAGGTTGGCTCATCTCATGTGGTTGTGAGGTAGCTGCCACTTCTTCATCGTACATCCTTGTAGATGCCAAAACTCTAGTGAAGTAGCCCCGAGCAACAGAGTGGTGCTGGTCTCTGGGCCTAATTGGGTATTAGACCCAGGCCTGGAAGAATCCTGCAGCGATGGAGCACCCTGCTTTGAATGGCCGGTTCCGGTGTCACCACTGGTGGGAACCAGGAGCCGAGTTCAGAGCAAATGAAGGAAGCTCAAGAACAGGGGCGGTGGGTACTGGGTGCTCAAGAAATGACAGATGTTGATCCCAATGATTAGGATATTTTTTATTTTCTACCTTACAGAGTAATCACAATTGTGCATTTCTTTAGTGAAATGCAATAGAATTGTGTGTAAACCAGGAAGAGAGTGAGACAGAGTAGTTTCCTGTGATCATGCAGCCAACATTAAAACACCCAGTAAAAAATAAAACAAAGACCTTTATTGGTGTTTGAAGCCACTTTAGGCAGAACATTCTTGTAGCAGACCATAGATTAGTAAGTCTGTTTTTAAACTTAATGTCTTCTCTAGCCAGTGAGTTTTTAGGACACACAAAGTTTAAGCTGGGATCTACATAGTAAGTGCTTTTTGGCAAACACTAGGTATCATTTCTTCTTGACTCATCTTAAAGTAAGCTTATCTTATATTTATCACTTCTCCATTTTAAAAGGCAAGAATTTAGCACTTTTCCAAGACTGATAAGAATTAGGCTCAAAACATTTCACTGGAGTATTTGAGTCTCATCAAGCAAACGTTACTCCAAGCTACCTTACTAAAATTCCACTTTCACTCATAGGTGGTTTAATTTAATATGGAAAGTGGTACCCATATCGTTCACCAGAGTTGGTCAGTTTCTACTTGGATAAGCAGTTTCGTAGATAACTGGGTTCCCCACACTTCATATCATCAAGCATCTCCTTCTTATTTGTTATTACCTCCCTGTGTTGATTTTACCAAGGCATAGTGTGAGTAGGGTGGGTACACAGGCCATAACCTCACACTGGTCAGCTGCATATTCTTTAAGATGTTATTGATCTGTCTTGATCTAGAAAACTAAAAGGATTTGGTGTTTTTCTTAGTGAATTTAAGCCTGGATGAACCTTTCCTGTAACTGGGATTACAAGGTCTCAAACCAGGAGAGTGTCAGAGAAGCTGGGATATTGATAGTCAGATGAACTGAAATCTAATTTTGAGTCTGTCCTTTAATGGAAGGATAATCTAACTCATTACATTTTTTTAAATATTTATTTTCATTGTTTCTTCTGTAATATTTCCAGAAGTGTTGGGAGCCCAAAAAATGTAAGTTAAAAAAAATAGACTTTACAAAGGATTTGTATTCTTACCATATTGTGTAAAAAAAATTAATCTTAGAATGTGGAAGGAAGTAGAAATCCCTTCTAAAGTCTGTTTTTCTTTAGCTCAGATGTTTTAGGATTCCCACACGTTGGGATGCAATTGAGGCTGTATTATTCCTTGCACTGCACCATTGGATTAGGAAATTAACCTCGGTAACACGCCTTCATGTATCGGTGCATACTGTAGCTAGCAGAAGACTTTCAAAGGTCCTGTTCTGACGCTTTTTGCTATATTTGCCTTTTAAGTTTAAATGTTTGTTGGCGTAGGTAGACAAATACCACCAATTTCACATTTCTTTTTCAACCCTGGCATGGAGCCCTCGGGCTGATTTGATCTCAGGCAGAAGCAGTGGGGCCCCGATTGGATCTGGTGGAGGGAGCCTTTTATCTTTCCCGGGCCTCCTCCTTTTCCTGTGGCCTCCCAGGCCAGCATGCCCACGGTGGCTACCCCTCTTCAGCCGGCCCCGCTCTTTGTGTGAGCTGTTATCCATTTCTGTGGATATGGTTTGTTACCTCTATTTGTACTATAACTAGAAATTTGATAAGGTTATGTGCCTGTCAGATGATTTAGATGTCGGGCGCAGATGAAGCAAAGCAATTTTGACAAGTCAAACACCGGTGCAGAGGAGGAGGATGGGGATGACCTGCTGGGAGAAGAAAGTAAAAATCTCTTATGATCTCACTTTCTTTCTCTTTTAACTTTAGGTCAGTACTTTCACCTCTTTAATTTGTCCCTTCTTAAGTGAATGTGACATGGTGACTTCTGGCGTCTATCTAAAGGGCAATGCAATGCAGGACTTTCTTTGGAGGGGAGATGCTGGCATTTAGGGAGATTTGGCTTTGGGTATTCTGATAAAAACATCTGGGCCTGGAAACATCATTCTTGACTGAAGCTGAGATTAAGGTCTTAGGAGACAAGGTCTATTAATGCCAGTGTCTGTTCCCATGTGTGCATTACAGAGAACCTCGTATTTTTAGTAAGGTCTGCTTCTTTATTTTAGGTGCAGGTAAGGACTTGATGCTTTGTGGCATTGCGTTTTGCAACCTGGGCATTGATTAAATGAGTGTTGCTCATTGGCTTGTCAAGGATCCAGTGGGGTCTCTGATTAATTAGGTTTAAGTTTCTACGCGCTCTTCCCTCATCCCTTTAATTGGGCAAATAGTACCTCTGAACTCTGTCAATATCTAAATCTCTTTACTGTCCACACTGAATATATGGATTTGCTTTGGCAGCTGTCTCAGCAGAAAATTCTCCATCTGCTAGTGATGGGTTGGACAGTAGTGACCCCACTCAATGTTGTCATGGCCAGAGATGCTGCTGGAGTTGGAGGGATACTTCCAGCCTTGAGCCACTTGGTTTTGTGAGGTTATGGGATGCATGCAGGTTTTCAAGTGTAACTTGTCTTGACATGGGTTTACTAGAGTCGGAAAGCATGATTCAAAGCACTAACATATTTACATTTGGGGTAGTTTTGTTTGAGTTTATTTAAAGAGCCCAAACACACACACTCCTTCTAATAGTACTTGCTACAGCTATGGTACTGTATTGATGGTGATGACAAAGAGAAAACTCAGACCAGATGGATTCCAAACAGTGGGACCACCTGGCTTGTTGGCAGTGTCAACCCATTCTTGTTTCTCAAATAGCTGTGTTCTCACGGGTTGTGGAAATGTCTGAGTGGGATGTGCATGGGCTCAGGCAGAACAGCACCCCCAAATTAGAACTATTAGAAGTGGAAACTCTTCCATGTCAGACTCAAACTGGTCCCTTTCTCCCACTTCCAGTATTTTTTAGGATTTTATTCCTTTAGTTTTTCTCTTTGTAGCCATAATGTCCAGTTCTGCTTTATTTCCACATTACAAAGAAAATATTGCCTCTTGCATGTTTATTCCGAAGCAAAAAGAAAGACCCCATGTCCTTTTGGGAAATGGACCTAGAGATTGAGTCGCTAGATACTTATTAGTGTTTGAGGGAGGCAGCTTTGAGGTGGGTAAGAAAAGAATGTAACCACACTTGTCACACCATGACTTTGTATCAAATCATGGAACTTCCCAGGAAAACAATCAGGATAATATATTGATTGATGTGTAGACTTACAAGATAGTTTTCCTAATTATAACATTAACCATGAAGCTTTGGGATTTTTCTTGAATAGTTATCTAATTTTTCTGTTGAAAATCAGAGTTAACTTAAAAGTAAAAGTAATGAATTGACCTACCAGCTTTTCCAAATTGGCACTTTATGACTAATTATTTTAAAGTTTCACTTTGAAGTCGTCACCTTAGTTACTCAGTTGGTGTCCGCCTACGGAGCATCTAATTACTAATATGTGTAACCATTAAAGAGTCAATGCTGGCTCATGAATGTGACATGAAAGAACAATTAAAATTTCATTAAGACTGTGTTTATAGTGTTGCTTAAAATCTTTTAAATTCTTTAAAAAGAAATAATGTTTAAGGTCTTTTTAATTAATTGTATATTTTCATTAAAACTGTATTTTAATATATATAGCAGTCTTTGGTGTGGAAATAGTATATTGGAAATGGCATCTCAGAGCATGGTAGGGCAGGAAGTTAAAGGCATTAGGGACAGCGGATCTGGGTTTGAATTCTGACTCTACTACTTACCAACCAGAGAAGGCCACTCAGCTGCCAAACCACAGTGTCCTGTATGAGTTGGGACTCTTGGCTACACATGATAGAAAACCCCTTCCTTATGAACTTGGACATTTATTTTGAAGATACTGAGATATAAGATATGAAGATAAATGGAAAAGACAAAGAGGAAACAAGATATATCACATACAGATACAAATTCCCTATAATGAATGTAATCATTATGTATACCTAAATTGTACCAATCAACTTAAAATCACATTTGCTCTGGGAAAAAAAAATGTGGGTGTAGGAATGTGCCTTCTAGGGCTTAAGGAATGGTGAGGGTCAAATGTCAATAGACCAACACTCTCTTTTTGGTAGATGAACTTTATGTATGTACCCCTGTGCCTTGTGGTGGTGGCAAACGTGAATGTTGATAATTCCAAACTTTTGTATCTTAGAGCTCTAGTAGCCAGAGGGAGACACTTGTGCTACACATTGATCCCCAAGTCCCGTAAGCATTTTAACTTGCACTAATTTTTTAGGCCAGATAACTTCCAATGGCCCAGTCCATGGTGGTTAAGAAAATGGGTCATAGGAGCTAGGGATTTAGCTCAGCGGCATAAACACTTGCCCGGAAAGTGCTAGGTCGTGAGTTCAATCCCTGGTAACAAAAACAAAAACAAAAACAAAATGGGTCATTCTTGGAAGAAAGTGGAGCTTCTTGAGAAAGTTTAGATGGATCAGTGAAGCCTAAGAAGGAGAGTGTGTTTGTCAGCTTTCTGTTGTGCTGCCAAAATACCTGACATAAACAAATTAAAAGGACTCACTGTCTGAGAGGTGTCAGTCCGTATTCACTTGTCTCCTTTGCTTGTGGTTCTGTAGTGAGACAGAACATCATGGTGGGAATTGAATGGTGAGGCAGAACTGCTCACTTCATGGCAGCTGGAAAATAAAGATGGAACGAGTGAGGAATAGGGACATGAGATACTCATTGAGGACAGGTCCTAGCACCTTATTCCCCTAGGCACGTCTCCTGAAGTTTCCATCATCTTCCAGTGTTCCATTAAATTATGACTCTATCAATGGATTCATTCATTGATGAGTATAGAGCCTTCATGATCCAGTCGCTTTCCAGAATTCCACTTGTGAACACTGCTGCTTTGGGAACCAAAGCTTTCATAGATAAGCCTTTGGGGGGATGTTCCAGATGGAAACCAAAACAGAGATTTTAGATGAACCAAACTATAGGTTCCATGCTATTTCTTATATGTGAAAAATGGTAAAATGCTTCTTTTGCAGAGTGATTTTGAAGATTAAGCAAAATGGTTTGTCAAGTATGTAGTACAATGTCTACTACCTTTAGTCTTGAGTAAATCATAGCTGCTGCTACATAGCAGGGAGGCACCATGCCAGAGTCTCTTTAAACAGAGTCTAACCCATGTGAAGCTCTCATTGTTTGCTAAGAAGCCATAATTCTTTATCTGATTCTCCCACACTTCTAATATATTTATCTTAATAGTTTCTTCTCCACAGAAGAGTTGAATTAGTACTATATTTCTAGCTGTAACATAGGTTTTTTAATAACCTGTAAAAATTTCTAGGAGATTTATACTTTAGATGAAACTCTGTATTAAGTTTATAACATTCTCAATTTTTTTTATTATCATTACTTGCTGAGATCCTTGAATTCTGTGTATAGTGAAACTGTAAATCATGGGTTCATCTTAGTAACATTTGTGCACACATTAAGTATATTTATTTTTATTCATGCTATTTCTTATATATTCGTGCTGTGTTTATTTAATTTTTAAAAGTACAAGACGTATACGTTCTTTTTTGTTTTGTGTTTTGTTGTTTTGAGACAGGTCTTGGTATGTTTCAGGCTGGCCTTGAACTCACTGTATAGCCCAGACTGACCTTGAACTCATGGTGACCCTCTTGCTCAGGCTCTTGATTGCTAGGATGACAGGTGTGCCCTGTACATCTGTCTAGTTTTCTTATTAACAACAACAACAATAAGAATAGCAGTTTGTGTTTGCCTGATGGATGATTTCATTATAGATGTAGGAGGGATGTTAGGAACCATTGTATTGACTTTATGAATTAGTTAGGGAGCAAGTATATGTAAGAAAACTGAGGAGTTGGTCAACTCCTTTCTTAACTCCTATGCTAGGATTGACTCAGGGCTTCTGCGTGCTGGGCAAGTGCCCTCCTACTGAGCTGCATCCCCAACCTTTTGTGTATCACTTCATCATCTATGACACTTTGAGATTAAGGACAAATTATTTTCATTTTCGTGGCTGTTAGTTCAGCTATTTATGTATACTTACTTGATTCTTGATTCATCCTCATTTCTTTTCTTCATTGAAGTTGGGAAGTTGTTTTTCTCATGAATTATTAGTCATTTTCTAATACTTTATAATTCCAAATATGCTTATAGGATTGTTCTCTGTTGCAATTTTTATTCTGTTCCTTATTTAACCCTACTTGGTATCTTCTAGTTGAACATAATTTCCATAATAGTCAAGCCTGTATTTGAACTAAACCATTTATATTTAAAAACTATAATCATGTAAATAAGAGTGGTTATTTCTAAAGGATTGATAATTAACAGAACATGTTCAGAAGCCCAAATTCATAGGTTATTTATTAAATTTTATATGTAAAATTACTAGTGAAAACATACATTTAAGTGTTGTATATATTTTAGGTAGGTATTTTGTTTATTAATGTAGGCATATATTTTGCTTTGATCAATGTTTTCAATACTACAATTTTGGCAATGGTACCCCACAACTTGATCTTCATTAATGGAAAATTTCTGTAATTGTTACCTTCAAAAGAAATATCTGAATAGCATTTCTGATGAAGTATTTGGTCCATCTTTTTTTTTTTTTTTAGTGTTTGTTTTTTGTGATTCATCATTCTTATTACAGTACTTTGGTGGCACCACAGGATCCATTACAAATAATGAATTAGCTAAAAGTTTAAGCTTTGCAGGTCTGACATCCTCTACTAAGAAATATTCAATTGGTTCTATTTTCACCTCTGTGCCATTATAGGACATAGATTACAGTTTGCATTCATTTGGATATTTTTCATTTTGGCAGTTTTTTTCTTGGTCAGGTGAATGGAAAGATAGTATCTGGGAAGTTTCCAGAGCCGGTGATATAGCAGGGCATCTGCCCTTCTTAGCTCTGTGACTGCCGCGAACTTCCTTTCTCTATACAGTGGGTCAGAATGCATAGCTGCCACAATTTATCTGAAGAGAGTGTGTACAAAGCACAGTTTAATTCTTTATTTCTTATTTATTTACATTCTGCTTTAATCCAGAAAGGACTGAGGGAGCTGCCGTCTGCAGATGGCGTAGTGCCTGTTGTGTGTTCCCTTGAGTGAGCACTTCTCCCCCATCGCCCGCTGGGCTTCCAGTCCTGACTGCATTCCCCTCAACCTCTAAGTGTTCAGCACAGTGCATCATTATTGTACCGAAATTATGCTTACTTTGCACACAAAAAAACTGAGGCTCAAGGAGACTGAGGAAGTTGCCTAAGGTCAGGCAGCTTGTAAGAGGTGAAGCCAGGGCTCAGGATGAATTTCTCTAATTTCCAAGCCTGTGCTGTTAACTAAGTTACACTTGAGTGTCCTTGGTGTGATTTTTAATTACCTTAGCTGATTGAGAAATTAATTAAAGTATGCTTTATTATGTAGTAGAGAATTTATTTAGAATTAAAGGTATATTTCTTTTTTTTTTTTTTTAAAGTAAAACAAGCCCAAATCTTATAAAGTTAGGTTGTGAGTATATATGGAAACTTGACAAGTCTGTAAATATCTTTAAGTACCTCTGCAAATTCAATGAAAGACTAATTTAATAGTAAAAATCTATGGAAATTATTTTTAATGCTTCTTAATTATGTTGAAAAGGTAATTATAATTTTAATTTTATTTAATTAACCATAAATTTACAAATTATGAGATTAATTTATGAAAAAGCAAATTTACTATTGAGTTCATTTTTTTAACATAATGTGTTAAAATTAACTTTACCTTTAGAAAAGCCCTTAATCAGATTTTCTTCATGCTGTCCACTTCTCATCTAGCCTTGTGAGATTAACCACTTTCCTGCATTTTAGATTTAAAAATACAAAGGCAGATAGTAACCATTGTTGAAATAGTTAATCCTTTACTGTATGCTGATCACCAAGGGAAACTGTGGGTGGCAAAGAGAAGCCTACGGCCTGCTTTCTCCAGTGGCTTAGAATTCTGACCTGTACAAGATGGTGTGCAATGGAGCACTAAATTCCACAGATCAAACTAAGAATTTTGCGTGCAGTTTTAAAATACTGTGACCCTCACAGTCTCCCTGGAAAAACGTGTTAAATCCCTCATGCCATAGAAGATAGCGAGATCGATCATCCGTTTCACTGTATCAGAAGAATGTGAAATAAAGAGCAGAGTAACACAGATCAGTAATAAACATGCTTGCAGGCTTTAGGTTTCCATTTGACGCTGCCATGTTTAGGGCTGACTAGTGCTCTCCCTCTGCCCTGGGTGTCTCCTAACTGCTCTGGCCCCTTGGGATAGACTGTGGCTCCCCTTGAACTTCTGTTCCCCTTCCTTTTTTCCTTCTAATGTTGTTTTTTCAATTTTTAGTTTTATTAGTACATTTTTGGAGTAAATAATGTTTACATTCATCATGGAGAGTGGCGTATGTCTATAATACATCTTAATTCTTTTTCATCCCTCCCTCTCTCCCTCTCCCTCCGTCTGCAGTTCCCCTTTCCATCTGGTGAATGATCTGTCTCCCTACTTCTTATTATCTTTTATTTTGCTCTTTAGTCCATATTTGGAATTCCTTTTACAGCACCTTTCCACACTCTCAATTATTTTTCCTTTTAGGTTTAAGTCTTTGTTAATGTATTAAACAACTTCATTACAAAGGAAAAAAACTTGGAGTGACATCATTTTCTGTGAGTGGATATTCAGTGGCTAGATTCCTTGCCCTTGGCTGATTAAAAATATCAATGGAATTCTTGCCTATCATATTGTCTATTCTCCTGACCATGAGTTTTGTTTAACCTTTGGGTAGAAGACAAGTATGTGCACTTGTGCATTGTACAGCTAATGTATACCACAAATACATGTACATATGTATCCATAATCACATACACACGCATTCATGTATCCACACATAAAATATCAGTGTGTACACACACACACACACACACACACACATACATGGGTTAATATTGTATAGTATTCAGTATTTGAAATAAATAACATTTTAACATTACTTTGAAGACAAATATGGCAAATCTATTTGCTGAATTTGTGAATTTCTGACATTTGAATTTGAGTGCATTTTAATAGTGCCTCCATTTAGTCTTGAAAGGAGATATTGGAGAAACAGACTGCATTACTGCCCAGATATTGTACACTCTTTCTGAACTCAGGTTGGTGTCTCTTAACTCTGTCCTCTTTCTCCTTTGTCCTTGCTGTCCCCTCAAACAGGAAGCCAGGGTCCTAAAGGTGAGGGGAGGCAGGAACTTTCCTGGATTTCTGGGGTCCCAGGACTATTTCAGAGAGAGGACAACTGGAGAAGTTCCCACAGTGCCTCTCACCAGGCTCCTGGCTTTGGTCCTGACCCTTCCAGTGGATTTGTAATGGGTGGCCAAAGAGAGGCTGTTCAAGCCCAAGTCAATATGTGATGTAGCTCTGGGGGCACCTCTGCAGTGGCTTCATGTCCCAACAGCCACTGTCTTATAGTTTTTCTCTTAGTACTTTTCACTAACATGCCATTTTCTTGACTAGCTTAAACTTGTATCTTTTCCACTCTTTATACTGTAATGTAAGATTCATAGAGCAAGAATTGTCGACTGTTCTCTTTGTTGTCCTGTTCCACATGTGGAGTACACTTGACATGTACTGTACTAGGTGCTCAATAATTTTCCCAGTGAACAAAAGATTGAATAAATGAACATTCAAGGGGGAGACTCTAGAGATGATTTTCCTACGTAACTGCCATTGTTATCTATGAAATCACTGTGAAATACTTTTAAAGAGAAATAGAATAGATGGAGACCAGAGATAATTGTAGTCAGGGTTTGCAAGGGAAAAGAATTAATACAGGACATATAATGTATAGGATCATTTTATAATATACACCTAAAGAGTCAAATCAAAAAGAGTTCAGGAAATCTGTCCATGCACTAGAGACCCAAAGAATCCAGCGGAGGGCCTGGATCCCATAGCAATGTCCTGCATGAGTCCAGCTGAAGACCTGGAGTCTATGACAGTGTCCTCCATGAGTCCAGCTGGAGGCCTAGAGCCCACAAAATGTCTCATGCAGGTCTGTATCAGGGTCTGCACTGAGAAGGACCCTTTGGCGGAAAGCTAGAAAGTCTGTGCCAGTGGGATCAAGGACCTGTGCCAGCAGGCTGAGGGATCTGCACTGGAGCCAAGAAGCAATGTTTAAAGGACCAGGGTTCCCCCAAAGAGAACCACAGCCATCTTCAGTGACAGTGAGGTCCCGAGCCCTTCTGATGATGAGACCAACTGTGTTCGTTATCAGGAAACCAGCACAACAAACTTCTCTTGGGGAATCAACAGCTGCGCCTCTTCCCCTCCAGTTTTCCTGTTCTGCTGTCAGCAACAATCCTCAGGTGGACCCTCTACACCCAGCACCATATGATTCAGTTCAGCTGGGTTTTAAAGTTGACTGCCAGTTGTTAACATACCACAATTTTGTGTCTAATGCTGAATACAAGTGGAGAAAAGGTATTTTTTGCTGGGAAAGAAGCAGGGGTTTCTGAGAGAGGAAGAGTTGAATAAGGGAATTTACCAGAGTGTGATGCTGACAGTTTCTGCCCCAGCATGATCTAGCCCAGTATGACTATGTGTTGTAGACGTGTCTTCTGGCCCTTACTCTAACCCCACCCACTTCCTCCACCAAGTGTTCCACCAGATGAAGCCATTTTCTGGTTCCTGAGTGTGACATTCGTCTTTGACCTCTAGATGTAGCCATCAGGCCCTCCTTCTCTGCTTGCATTCCTCTTCTTTCTCTTGGTCCCTTTTCCCCTTTCTTAATTTTTTTTGTCAAGCAACTCCCACGAGTCAGGCTATGGGACTGTGTATGGGACTGTGAAAGAGCTAAGGGCCCCACGGTAGGCAGTGAAGAAACCCTTGATGCTTGCGTTGGTGTGGAGCATGTACCCTGCCATGAAGAGGAATAAATACCTTTCCAAAAGCGGCAAGCCATCTACAGAGCTGATCACACACTTTTCTAAAACTAGTCACTTACCTAGGCAAATAAAAATCAGGTGATTCTTATGTATCTTGTGAATGTGGAAAGGATTGTTAAATGGAAATTAACTCCAGATCTATGATTCTAAAATTTAACGTGTTTCCTTTTATGGTTATTTCTATGTAAATTGTTACTAAAAAAGTAACAGAAAGAATATGTGATTGTGCTTTCTGTGGCACTGGTGTTAGGGCATTAGGATTTGGCTGAATTGATTTTTTTTCTTACACCTCTTTGCCTGTTGCCAGCCCAACCTTGTCATCTTTCTTACTTTTATTATTTTACTGCTGTGCACCCTGGTGCTTACTCCCAGCAGAGCTAAATGGCTTCCCTGCTTAGTTAGGCGTAAAGCACTGAGAATGCACGAAGGTGGGTGTCTTCATACCTGCTGGGAGATTGAGAGAAGGAGAAACACACTCGGCTTTTTCTCTGGGATCAAAATATTGCAATTTATTGGATCTTTTAGTTATGAGAATAATGTGAGAGGTTTTAGTATTTTTGTAAATTTCAACAGAGGTTTGGGGAGAAAATTACATAAATTAAAGTGATAAGAATTATCTAGATCTTTGTTGTTATCAGAGATTTTTGCTTTCTTTCTCTCAAGCTCATCTGGTAAGAGAAAATCTTGCAGTAGCTCTGGGATAATGATGCTTAGGAGAATTGAGTGTTTAAATCCATAACTGTCCCAACAAAAACACTCATTGTTGCTCACCTACTTGAACTTTTCACATACATGCAGAATCTACTTGTGGAATCCTATTTGTGTAAGCTTCTGTAATTTCAATGTTAATTTGATGCTTATAATTCTGAATGCAAAATGGTACTTCCATGAGCTGTCAAAATGTGTTCACGTATTTCCTGATTTTAGGTTTGCAATAAGAACAAAGGGATGTGACCATCACAGTCCTTCCAGAGAGAATATTTAGCAGGCGTAACAGTGACTGTTATGCTCAACAGGCAGTGGGACCTGGTGAAATTATCAGTGGCTCTTCCAGCCCCAAGAAACAGTGAAATTTAGTCTCACTGGATATAGTTAGAAAGGAAAGATATTTAAACATCGAATAACACATTTTAGGTACCTCAGCATGCAGAATACCAAAGGGACATGGGAGAAGCTTTTGATGCCTGAAGCGCAGTCTGCTTTGTAAATATTTCCACCAGCAGTTATGTTGCTTGACATCTGGCAGTATGGCATTATGTAGTCAAGTTGGTATGTTTGTGTTTGTGACATGGCATGAAAACTTCACGGCATGGTGGTTTTTGCTTGTATGTCCCTCTTCCATAGGGCAGTTGAGGCTCAAAAAGATGCTTTTTCGCTGGCAGTACATACCCAGGAGTAGATGATTTAACTACTTGTCCACTGTCTTCTTTAGTAATAGTATTCATGGTGATGGTAATAATTTTTATTCAGCATTACTTGTTGCAATTAGCCATGTACATGCATTGAGTAATTTGATCCTATCCCTATAACCAATTAAATCGCTTCTGTAATCACCATTTGACAGCCAAGACCACTGAGGCACAGAATAGGTAGGTAACTTGTCTGAGCTCCCGTGGTGGGTAGGGGTGCTGGGCCATAAGCCAGGCGGGCTGGCCACAGCCTGCCCTCTGGGAGGGTGCTTTCTGCTGGAGCTGTTGGTAGGAATTGTGGCCCCTGCCTGTCCTGAGTAGGATTTGTGATTCTGCTGTTTTCTTTTCTTTTCCATTTTATTTTCCTCCTCCTTGTTAGGTCAAGTACAAAAGAGATTTTGAAGAAAGCAAAGGGAGAGGCTTCAGCATCGTTACTGACACTCCTGAACTGCAGAGGCTGAAGAGGACGCAGGAACAAATCAGTAATGTAGGTGCCGTTTCCTTGGTGATATGGTCACCTGCTGTGTGTTCCTGGGTGGGAACATGAGTTTGGGTGACTTGCTGAGACATGCAGGGTGCTCGGAGTCCTCCTGTATGCTGGTTTCATCAGTTACCTGGAGCCTAAAGTTACTTTAAATTACAGTGTCTTCTTGTTTTGAGTGGGTCTCCTCTTTGAGTCTTTGCAAAATAAGATTTTTAGAATTAAGGTAAAAAATCCAATAGTTTTTCTTTTGTAGTAAATAAGCATAGAAATATAAATATATAAAGTTTAAGCATCTTTAAAAATATCATTGTTCCTAGTTATGTGTATATGCAGTTTATTTTTGAAATAAACGTGTATACCTATAGTTACTTTGGAATTGAAATCCATGTCTTGTGCAGTAATGTATTTTCCTTTAAAAAAAAATTGTAACTAGCAGAGTTAAAAATATACTAGATTTCAGTGTAGTATCTATCAAAGGTGAGTAAGCAGGTTATTCTTAATTTTTGTAACACATATGTTACTTCCAAAATACGGTATGAAGTGTGTCAACATGTATTTTTCCACAAAATTAGCTCACTGTTAGATATCCAAGAGGAAATATGAATAAAAACCAACAACTATGTGATATAAAATTATGAGCAAACATGCAACACTCATTATTCATGAGAAGTGTATTTCGTGTGTCACATCATCACTAACATTTGAATATGTAAAATTGTGTGATGTAGACTTGATTTCTAGGAAATGTTTAGTTAGCAGATGAATTTATACTGATATTTGGCCATTATCATGAGATACATGTGTATATTGGTATATATTCAGACACCCATTATACATTTCCCATTATAACATTTTCAGATAAAATTGTTACACAGTTTGAAAAAAAAGTTTCCTTGTCAGAAGTTCAAAACAGGCATATTTGATGTTTAAAAAACTTATGTGTGAAATAGGAGGAGACAAAATACACTTTTTTTTCCTTCTCACCCTGTTGCTTAAGCTTTATCTATTATTCTTTAAGTATGTATTTTATATTAGAAAGGACTTTTTCAAGAGAAGAGTTGAATTTTATAGATTTGTGACATTTGTCTTCTTTTTCTGCCACATTCTAACAACTCACTTATCATGAACAGTGATTGATGATTGTCTCTATTTTTCTTCCTCTTTATCCTTTCCTTAAATCAGAACATATCTTTGCTTTTAAAAATGCATATTAGAGATGTATTCCACTAGCAATCACACTCAATAACATTTCCTTCTTTGAATCGTTTTTGACCATATTAAAAAATAAAAATAATGCTGCCAAAACAAAGGTATATCACAATTCTTCAATGGTCACAGAAATTTATTTCAAAAAGAACTAAACTTATTTACACAAGACTTCAACATGACAACTACTTTAAGGACTACAGCTGATTCAAAGGTAAGCTTTTTAATTTATATCCAAATTAAGTCAACATTCACATTTAATTAGAAAAGAACTGATCATTTCACCAACCTTTATCATTATCAGGAATGTATATTTTATTTGATACCAGAGGTCGTTTGCTGATCCATTCTTAATTATGAAAAACCGTCTTATAACACAGGTATGTATTAACCTATCTTTATTATATACATAGCAGTACATACCAAATACCAATTAGATCAAACCTGTAATTTAGGTAGTGCTGAATTTTAAAAACATATAATTAAAACATTTAGTGTATGTTTATGGTGCACAGTGTTTACATTCCTTGTGTGGAGTTGTTGATTATGCGTAACACATTTTAATTCTTTTTAAAATTCCCTCTCCCTTTTTTCCCTTGCCCCTCTCTCCATCTCTTGATCCTCTTTCCTATTTGAAAAAGATCTACTTCCTATTATCTAACTTTTATTTTGGTCTTTATTTGTATTTTGGGTTTCTCAAATAAGACATACCATGTGATATTTAAGCTCATGTATCTGATTTATTTCATTTAACAGTATATTCTCAACGTACATCCATTTTCATACAAATGATTCAAGTTTATCCTTTATGGTAGAGTATTACACCATTGTGTATAAAAACCACAATTTCTTTATCCATTTATCTGGTCATGGATAGGCTACTTCTAAGACTCAGCTATTATGAATTGGGCTGCTATGCATATGGGTGTGCATGGCTCACTGTGATATAATGTATTTTCACTCTTGTAGGAAGATACCTAGAAAAAGAAAAGACAGATTGAATGGGATTTCTAGTTTCAGTGTTTTGACGCTCTTCATACTGATTTCCATAGTGGTTGTACTAGTTTACATTCCTACCAGCTATGTAGAAGGGCCTATTTCCTTCCAGCCTCACCAGAATTTGCTATTACTTGATGTTTTGATAATGGTCATTTTTTTTTCTGGAGAAAGATAGAATGTGAGTGTTGTTTTGACTTGTATTTCTCTAATGGTCAGTGATGCTGAATATTTTTTCTTGTATTTATTGGCCTTTTGTACTTCTGCGATGTGTGTGTTCACTTCACTTGGCCATTTTTTGATTGCATCTTTTTGGTGGAGATCTGATTTTTGTTTGAATTCTTTATATATTCTAGATATAAATCTTCTGTCTGAATAATAGCTGGTAAAGTTTTTTTTTCTCTTTCTCTAGGTTGTCTTTTCCTTCTGGTGTGTTTCCTTTGCTGTGCAGAACTTTTAAAATTTGATATGTTCCCATTTGTTGATTCTTGGTACTGTTTCCTGTACAACTGGGGTTCTGTGCAGAAAGTCTTATGCTTATAACTTTAAAGTTTTACCTTCTTTATCTTCCTGGAGGTTATATTTCTGTTTTAATAGTTAATTCCTCAATCCATTTTGATTTTCATTTAGTACATGGCAAGCGATAGGAGTCTAGATTCAATCTTTGTATGTGGATAGCCAGTTTTCCCTGCACCATTTATTAAAGAATTAAAGAATTATTAAAGGATTTGAAATCATTTGGAAATGCCCACTCAGTCTGCATATGTTTCCTCCAGTGTATCATTCGGCCCTTTTGTCAAAGACGAAATAGTTGAATGTGTCTGAGGTTGTTTCTACCTCTTCTGTTTGGTTCCATTGATACGTCTACATTTATGCTAGTACCAGCAGCTTTTATCATTGCAGCTTTGTAAATAACTTCAGATCTGGGATTGTAATGTCTCCTGCCTTGATATTTTTACCCTGGGTTGCTTTTACTACTCTGGGTCTCTTCTGGTTCTATATGAATTTCAAGGTTGTTTTCTCCAGTTCTGTGAAGAACGCTATTGGTATTTTGATTGAGATTGCATTAAATCCGTAATAAGCATATTGAGTGAGATTGCATTAAATCTGTAAAAAGCATATAATTGAGAACAACTTTTAAAAATCTTTCTACAGTGTCTGGATGTTAGCAACCACAGGAGTTTTATAAGCAGTTCTTTTAGCCATGATGAGGTATATTAATGTCTGGGTAGCAGTAAAAAAATGTAGATTTTTCAATATAACTCTTAGAGACCTAGTACTGAGTAAGGGAGGCTGTTAAATATTCTGGGGTCTGGAGAATTTATTATTCACTTACAAGACTACAACTTCATGGTCTTTTTCCATTACCTAACTGGGTTTTCCATATTACTGAAGGATGTCTTTCTATAAGAAATTTGGATTGACCTAAAAAGTGGAACTCTGGTTAGTCTAGTTTCCATACTACTTTTGTTTAAACCCACTGAACAGTTCTGACTGAGCCCCAGACAAGTATTTTTGGCAGTGGCCTGGATTGTATGTTTTGAGAGGAGGAAGGTGAGAAAAGTGTCTAGCCTGGGAAGACCCCAGAATTTTCCTGCTGGAGGGGATGGGATGGAGCTGATTCATCTGGAAAATCATGAGGGAGATGAGATTTGTGAGCCTTGCATTAGAACTCCAAGTTCAGTGCAGGCTCATGGAGGTGGTTAACTACCCACAATCTTTATTTTACCCTTTGCTCCATGTTTTTGTTTTTAGTTCATTTTATCCTCGAATAGTTTGTGGCTCTTTTTAAGCTGTCATTCATCTTCTTGGACTGAAGAAGGTATAAAGACATAATGCAGTGAATTTAATGACAACTCCTAGGTGTTTTGGGTAATATGTTATGGATGAATGGGCATTTTTGATTGCTTGTGTCTGTGTCAATGTTATGAAAAAAATTTTTCAGCCACTCGCATTCATTTGTCTAGGATTTGAAATCATTTGGAAATGCCCACTCAGTCTGCATATGTTACTAAGGTGTGGGATAAGGCGCAACTATAAATTTCAAATTGTGTGTAATAAAGGAGGTGCGAGTGGATTAGCCCTACCTCCTTTCTTTTGGTCCCTGTAATGACAGCATATTGAATGCAGGAGATTTATTAAACACTGCAATTTAAAATTCTTCTGCCGTGTTACCTCGTATAGCTGCAGGAAGAACAATGAAAAAGGCAGGATTTTAGAATTTATGTAATGGTTGACAACAAACAGAACTTAGCTTCTAAAATGAAGAAAAAGTTCCATTTTTTTCCCCCAGTGACATCCCAGAAGATGTCTTCATTTCATTCCGTATATTAATGTCCAGATGGAGTTTGGTTGTTTATGAAATTGAGTAATGGGCTTGGAGGCAGGTTCTGTGGGAAGTTGGCCCAGCCAGCCAAGCTTTTTAACCAAGGATACTGTTTAGAGGTTCAAGGCTGCTTGGAGTCTCTCTCTGTAGCAGAAAGCACCCTTTGTGGACCGTGCAGACTGAGAGACTGAGTTTTTAAGACTTTCACAATGAAGTCCTCAATTTCCATGTCTCCCTTCTTGTTCCCAAACTCCAGGGCATAAATCCAGAAGTAGAAGAAGTTTTCTTACACATATTTGCATTTTTAAACAATATTTTAAGAATATGTTATTAAAGAACAATATGCAGATACGAGTTGGGGAACACTGTGTCCTTGGGTGTTTAAAAAACTCGTTCATTTTTCATCCTGATAGCTCTAGCTTGTGTGGGTTACTGTGAAGGCTCCTTCTAGGTTCAGGTTCTCGCTACCTACGCTCGGGTTTATCAGTAGGGCATTCAGGGTCCCAGCAGCAGGATGACAAAGTAGCATCCCACCCAGATCTGAGTGAGTCGGTCTAACTGGCAGGAGAGTATTGATGCGTTTCCTTCTGCCTGTTTACATACTCATATGAGCTGCACTTTCAATTAGCTCAGACAGTCTGGGGATAAATTGTGAAATAAAATGGGAAAGTCAGACCCCAAGAGACTTTTACAGGCTTTGTGCTGTAGATAAAAACTAGGTATTTATTTGCTAATTTATTTCAGGGGGAAGAGAAATGTCACATGAAGAGGAAAGGGGTGGGGGGGGGGGGAGAGAAAGACCAGTGAGGAAACCATGTATTTTACAGACTGACTGAAATAGTCAGTGCAGCTTTGTTTTGGCAGAACTCGTGCCTGTCCGTGATACACAGGAAGTGTGTTGTATGCCTGTGTGTGCCTGTACCTTCTTCTGTATCAGCTTGTAGATCCCTGGCCTACAGCTGATTGTGTCTTCACCTGCTTTCTATTCTTTGCCTTGCCTTGCCTTGTTGGTAGCTACAACTTTGGTGATGTATCTTTTTCCCAAATACCTGTTTTTTTTTTTCTCCCATTCATAAGAAATGCTTGCTTGCTTTACAAGAAAAGTTAAGATCTGTGTTTTTTTTTTAAGATTGTAGAAAAAAAATCTTACTGTAATTTATTATTGAAATATAATTAATTCTAAGTGTTTTTTTTTTTTGGATACAGCCACATAATTTTTCCTTGATTTTTTAGAATGTAAAATAAATTATATACCCATTAATAGGCCTGCATGGATACTGCTGATTTAGTTCTCTGAGATTTTGTGAATTAGCTTTAAAAATATTAGATTATTGGAACTCAGTATTGCCTGATAATTAAATACTATGTCTATAGACTATGAAAAGATTTGATTCCAAGTTAGGCTGAATGTAAGGGTGAGTATGTGAGGCTAAGGGATGATTATCTAGGGATTTGGTCTCTGTTTGTAATTTAAATAAATCATTTTGACAGAGACTGACTGTAACCATGTTCAGGCTGCTGACAGTGTGAAATTGAGTTGTACGGTGGACCAGAAGACAAGCAGTCAAAAGAAATCCCCACAGGCAAAATTTGTTATGTAATTGGGTCAACTCATGCATGAGAAATGCATGCTAATTGTAAACTGGTGGCAAAATTATCGTGTAGGAGGCAATTAGGTCTTATGTGAATCCCATCCACTGACATAGGAGTTTTCATCTTCAGCAAACATAAAAGTTTTTTTTTTTTTTTAAGGGAGAGGTAAAAATTAGAAAGTCATTCAGTATGGAGATAGATTACTGGTTAATTGTCTTCCTTATATAGAAAAAGAACTTTTATAACTAATAAAAATTTATATGAAAGTTTCTGAATTTGAATACTAAGTAGTTGGAAAGAACAGGGTGATATTTTTGTTACAACTCATAACTCCACCAATTAAGACAGATGATTAATTATGATGCCAGTGGTTAAGAGGTAAATCCTGAAAGGGTCATATTTTTACAGAGTGAATCTCCAAGTTGTTTTAATAGACTGTACCTCACTTCCAACTCATCTCAACCCTCAACTCCCATGCATTCCTGAGCAGTAGTGGGTTGGCAGCATTATCTTTAAAGGCAAAGATTAGATACGTCACGACAAGCAATAGGGCTATAGCACATATTTTTCTTTTAACACCTAACACATGTATGAATACTTCTTTCCTTTTGGAACACTTTGACATACTCCATTTAATTAGCTTCTCTGAACAACTCCTCCTGGGGGTAAGGATTTCTATATGGAATACTTAACACTTTCATGAGAAGAATGTATGGAAAATTAGCTCTTGGTACTTTCTTTCCAGCTATTTCCCCTCCACCTGGATTTGCTTTATTTTTCCATGTAGGGCAAGATTTCAAAGGCTGATCTCCTCTTTTTATCCTCATTTTTTTTTTTAGCCATAGTCACTTAAAGAAACAAATCCATCCCAGACTAGTAATTACTTGTGCATGGCGGGAACAAGAGGTGTGGTTTGGAATGGCATTGTCGGAGGGGAGCTTTGGAAAGTGCCTCCATAATTCAACTTCTTTTTGGAGACAGATTAGGATAGAAAACGTTTTCTGAAGATCCTTCTTTGTGAGATCTTTTCTGCCTGGTCTTATCTTTTCAGCTCCGCTGTGTTGGGGCCTTTTTCCTGCCCGAGTTCCTCTTGTAGCCCCCTAATTGGCCTGATCTCCTTCCAGGCTCTTTCTGGCCCTTCCATTGTATGGAAAGCGCCATCACCAGATGAGTCTTTCTAAAATATCCCTTTCATCAAGACCCTAATTATGACCCACTAAAACTTTCTTTGGAACTCTACTCTGAGCAGGATAAAGTCTAATCTCCTAACCCTCTTAATTCTGACTCTAAGGACTCTCTATCAATTCTCCTAAATTATTTTCTGCCTCATCTTTCACTGCTTGACAGCTCTGTCCATTTTTTTTAGGCCTGACCACCTGCTCTGTTCTGGACTTTTGCACGAGTCATTCCTCTTGTGTAGGGCAATTTCACACTGTCTGTAAATGACATCCTGATCTTAGATACACATGCAAACACCGGCTACAGCAATCTTCCCTTATCTCCGAAGTCTTATCCTGCTTTGTGCTATAATTTTACCACTTATTTTACACCTTTTATTATCTGTGTTGGCTTTCTTTGGTATTTCATGTGTGTAAGTGTCTGGCTCCTCTAACTTCATGGAGGCAAATATCTATGCCATTTTCATTTTACGTTTTGTATCTCCAAAAATGCACAACAGCACAGCACAGCAATTCTTTCTTATCCTATATTTAGGATGTGTCCCCATCCCTTCCTTGGGACTTAGGTATAGTTTCTTGATTATTCTCAGTGGCTACTGTATTGCCTCTCCTTCCTCTCAGGCTGTTGTCTGCATGGTTTCTTTTAGATTCTTCCTAAAATGTACATTTGATTATGCCATACTCTTTAAATTTGTCTGTGGCTCCTTACTGTTTTTATGGTAAAATATAAAACCTTTTGCAAGGACTGAGGATGTTTCTGGCTTAGAGATTGTGGAGACCTTGGCTGGCCCTCCTGTTGCTACGCCATGCACTTTACACTTCTGCCTGCAAGGCCCTTTGCCCCTTCTCCATCCATATTGGCTCAGAGGTTCCCTTCCCTTCCCTTCCTTGACCTTGATTTACCCCGCTCCTCTGGCAGTCTGCTTCCATCACTGCAGGAGGAGTTTTCTTTCCCCAAGACTCCACTCTGTGAAGATACAGCCTAGCATGACACCACACGTGAAAACAAAAGAGTTAACTGTTTTTCTCCCTCTTTTTCAGAAAGGTTGCCTTTCCACCCATGTCTCAGTCTAGGAAAACAGAACCTTTCTTAGGACATGTGCTACAGCTGAGCAGGGACTACTGTGTCTTTCCAACACAGGGTGGCTGGTGCTTGGAGCCTACCAGGTTCTTGGTAAGTGTATATAGAATCAAGATGAAGGTAGTCATTTTTACATCTTTAACTAATTTTGTGTTAGTTAAATTCTCCCCCTCACCCCTGCTTGCAAGAGTGTCTTCTTATAAAGTTGCTTCAGGTGTTGTCATCTTTCGTGTTTGAGCTGCTTGATAACTCTGTTACTTACATATGCAGTGTCCTGTTTTGTTCCGTTGGAAGATTATACTGGTGCTTGTTCCACCAAGCAGGACCCATTACACCCTCATGCACCACCTAAGAATTTCTTTATGTTGGGAACACAGCCTCTGTTTTAAAAGTGAGATTTTTTTTTTGGATGTCTCACTGAAGTATCTAAAAATCAGTAGGATTTTTATTAATTCACTTGGGCTGGGGCTGTCATTACAGTGTGGCACAGGCCAATGGCTTTAAACTACAGACACTCACTTTCTCACTCTTCTGGGTGCTGGGCACCCAAGATTAAGGTCTGGCATGGTTGGTTTCTGGTGAGGGCTCTTTTTCTGCTGTGTAGAAAGTTGGCTTCACCTCCCATCTAGCAGACAGAGGGAGGGAGGTACCAAGAGGAGGGCAGAGGGAAGGAGAAAGAGATCAAACCTCCCTTCTTCTTAACAACACTGGCCAAATAGAATCCAGGTCCCACCCTTGTGATCTTATTTAGCCTTGGCTACGTCCATCTCCAAATATCACATGGATGGTGAGGGGTTTAAAAGTAGGAGTTTTGTGGGGGATGAGGGAAGAAAGTGCAGTTCAGTCCAGACAGGGCCAAAAAAATATTTCCATGTATCACAGGGCAATTTTGAGGCAGTGAAGTGACATACATCAAGTGACATTCACATTTTATGAAGGTGCTTTGAAAAATTCAAAGCATGATGAAATTAAAAACTACCATCCTGAGTGGAATTAGATGATGCCACCTTCTGCTTGCTGCCATTCCTGGAAAACTTTCGCTTTTAGGTTTTAATTTTTTTCCTGTTTTCCAACCTGCACAGTCTTTACTAAAGAAAGAAAAAAATCATGTCTAGGTGCTATTTTCAATCCTTAATTGGCCTTTCCAAAGCTCTCCTTATTTGCAGTTTTGAGCAATAGTCAAAGATACCTTACAAAGATAAAAGATGTAGTAATAATATTTTTAAAATTTCCAGGTCTTGGTTGAATTATATGGCTCAGAAAATAGGCTTCACACATCCTGGCTCTCGCAGGTCCAGGCAGATGTGAAGAAAAAGAAAGGCAGGGATTGAGATGCCAGAGGGAAAATCTAAGAAAGGTTAGCTTTTGGAAAATACCTTAATTTCCAATGTATGGTACAGATTTAAAACTTAAAAATCATCTGAATTTTCTTCCAGATTTCAGTATACATCTTGAGACATACCCACAATGAGAACACCTGGAATGTTAAAGAAAAACTTGAAATTTTGCAGAAATTTTTTTGTGGAGTAATAATAATTATGATGTAGAATTATGATTTCAATGGATTTGGGGAGGTAAGTTTAAAATTTGTTTTGTTTGAGTTGACTAAAGTAAATGTTAGATGTTATTTTACTTATTAGAAAGTCTTGAATCGAGGGAGACATTGTATGTAGCTTTCAAAATCCATTGATAATCCAATGGACAATTAAAGGACGTTTCATGATTTGGAGATTAGAAACACAAGTGTCTTTTAAAGGATATGCAGCTATAGTGTCTAATTTGTATTTCTTTTTCTGAGAAAGATACTGTCCTGAAAATTGTATTTCTTAAATGTTTTTGTTCATGCTTTCTTTGGTAGCTTTCTTTTCTTTTGTGGCTGCCTGAACTGTCTTATGGCCCTTTTTTTTTTTCTTTTCATACATGGTCTTGTGATGCTGCTTGTAAAAGGATATTTCCCAGCTTCTCTATGAAGGGCCTTTTACTTTTAGGGGACTCTCAGACTCCAATGAGTCACAAGGATGAGAAGCAGGAATTTGTGGTCACTTTGTTTGGCTTGCTCATATAATTGTACTGATTTTTTTTCCCCCTTTGGCGGCTATTTCAACTAGCAAAATTAACTTTCAACTTGTTTGAGTAAAGCTTTGTGTCATTGGAGTCTTAGAATTGTAGAAGTGTTAGAATTTCCCTATGTTTAGCAAATTAGGAAACAGGGCACAGGTTTAGGAGAAAGAATACAAGTAAAACAAAACCCCAAATCACCCTGTACTTCACAGATTGGTTCTGGGGATTGAATTCAGGGGCTCAGGCATGCTAGAGACACATGTTACCAATAAGCTATAGCTCAGCTCTTACTCCTGTAAACACTTGTTATTCTGGATACAACGTGATTTCCTCCAAAAGTGATTTAAATATTTCGTTTTGTTGTGTAAGTGTTGTGAGGCCTTTGAGGGAAAGCTGCCATTTTAGTTTATTTCATTCCTCTCCCTCCCTCCCTCCCATCTCACTTTGTTATTCATGTTGGCCTGGAACTCTGGGGCTTAAGCAGCCCTCCTGCCTCTGTCTCTTGAGTAGCTGGGATTACAGGCACTCACTATCATGCCAGTTCCAAGTCTGTGTTTGAGTCTCCCAGAAAACAGTGCTCTGATAAGGAGTAAGAAGTAGAAGTTGCCTTCACGGTGGTCTGGTACACATGTATTTGTTCAGTAAATGGTGGTTACAGCTGTCACATTACGCTAGGCCTCGTGAGCCTCAGGACAACAGAGAAGGTGTTTTCCTGGGAGCCTTTCGTATTCCTCCCAGGACAGAGGAGCGCTTGGGAAAGGCTGTAGGGAGGAGGAGTTGTGGCGGGTAGAGGTGGGTATGAGAGAAGCGCTGGAGGGGGTAAGAGTATGGTAAGGCAAGGGTCATGCCAACATCTGAGGTTAGGGTATAGGGAGCAACACCAGTCCTAAAATGTAGCTTGGGGCAAGATTGTAAAGGAACAGTTGTAGTTTGAGCATCAACAAAATCCATATTCTGTAATTACCTTTTTGAAAACTTAATTATTGGCTCGCACATTTTTGAGTGTGCACTGTGTGCTGAGCACTTTGCTCGGCGACGTGAGATAGGAAGAATGAAATAAAAATGACCCCTGACCTCTTGAAGCCTCCAGTTAGCTTCTGTCAGGCAAGCAGATAACCGCAAGGGCATCTATTTGTGTATAGAAGATCATGCATTTAATTAAGAGTGAGGAATGCCAGGTGGAGGGAACCACTGGGTTAATATCAGAGGGAAAACTAACCCAAGTGTGTGAGCAAAGAAATGGAACCCAATAGGAAGCACTATAAATGATATAGCTGCATGTAAGTTTAGGTGTGTGGGATTGATGACCATATTTCTAGGTTCTTGTTGGATTCTTGAACAGATCTGTTTGCACTCTCACTGCTTTAGTGTCCACTTTGTGTGTTTTAATTCTGTAACTTGAATAACTATTTCTAAAAGAACAATATGTAATGCATCAACTAGTGATTTCTTACTATTTATCTTCTTTTCTTGAAATTCTGTAATATTTCTACCTTTTTCCTGTTTTTTTTCTCTTTAAATAAAAAAATATGAAAAAAAAGACATGGAACCCATGGCATTATTCTTTTAAAATATTTTTAAAAGAATTTTACTGAATTATTTATTTGAATAGTGATTTGCACTGCTTGCATAGTAGGTGCAGCAAGTTTTGTTTTTGTGTTTTCCTGTTTTCCTGTCTCTGTTTTCCCTACTTCATGTTTGCCTGACAGAATGGATGCCCAAAAAATATCATTCCAAATTAGATCACTGCCACTGATTAACAGAAACGTAAATGAAGATACAGAGGTGTCTTCAGTGAAACAAAATACAACAGTAGTATTACTATAGAAAGTCAAAAGTGACTTTCAAGTGTGGTCATCTTTTTGGTTCTAGGATGGTTAAAAAGATCAATATCTTAAATAATTGCATATTTGAAAAATTTTATAGATGCCCTCTCTATTTTGGTTTGCAGTGCTTAAGAAGATGAAAACAAGTGAAAAGTAAAATTAGGGACATTATTCATCTCCTTTCCTGCCTCCAGTCTTTATGGTGATACTTTTAAATTTTAAGTTTGATGGACCTAACTAGTGAGAAAATATTTTGCCTTTGGGAAACACATACAGATCTGAAATAGTGATCCACAGCTGGTGAAGTGCGTGTTTTCCGTACACTTCCTGTACGTTTGAGCGCAGAGCTAAGGAAGGAATCTAAACACTGGTTAGGGCTGGTGGCTTTCCACCTTCGCGTTCTTGTTGGCCTGGTGTCTGCTGACAGTGAGCCACTGCAGTGTCCCCTTGGTGCTGTGGGGGTCTTTTCCTGCCAAATAGTGTTCTCTTAAAAGATTAAATAGCTAAATCAGTGTGGCCTGAATCTCGTTCCTGCTGAGACTATAAAGGCTCCTGCAGGTTGTAATACAGATTAGCTGGTGAGCGCTCTGTTAGAGAAATAAAGTGAGTTTCTCTAAATGAATTTAACAACTGCTGTGAACCTTTTTGTGTCCTCCAGCGTTAGCGTGTGTGTGCTGGCAGTTAACCATTTATTTCCCTCATTTTCTCAAAAAGTTGCTCCAGTCCACCCCTGAGCATGTATTGTAAACACTTCCATAACTTTATTTCACATTCATGGTTTGCCAGATAAGCCATTTGATACATTAAATTACTGAGTATTGCGAAGGGTAGAGTAAATCATTATTTACTTGATTTCCTTAAGGAAGAAAACCATATTTCTTTTGCATTATGAAATGAAAGGGCTCTGGTGTCATTGATAGAGTTCAATAAGCCAAACTACTGGGTTATTTAGAGTAAACAGATTCGCGTACTACATCCTGATGACAGGCTTTACCTTATTGGTCCAAAAAGGTGTGAAAAATTAGCTAGTGATAGGACCCATGGCTGAATTATTTTGTATCTCTCACAGCTATTGCTATTTCTGCTTCTAGAGTTATATTACAATTAATGAAGGTTCTAAATTCTATGGGGACCATTTACTTCCCCCTAAGTGAAATAAATTAAAAAAATCAGTAACAGTGCTATAAAGTATGAAGCACTCAGATAGTGTGAAAATAATTAGAAGTGTGTTAACTTGTTGGATTCTGATCTTCTGTAGAAGTTTGTTGAACTCTTTGCCTTGTTTATGTATGAAATGTGCTCAGTTTGCCTAGGAAGCAGCTCTTCCATCTGCTTCCCACCTTATCCCTACTTGTCTTCAGACACCCCGTGTGTGTGTGATTTCTTAGTAAACATGTTTGTGACTGATTTGTAAATGGCAAAGCACAACACAGTTGTAATAAACAGCTACTCAATTCTGCAGCGCTGTTCTAAACTTTTGCAGATAGCTTCATAGATTATGCATTTAGATTATACATTTGGCTAAATATTTACCTACATCACTGTTTTTCTACTCATTACCACAAATATACCAAAAATTGGGTAGGGGGATGTTGGCCTATGAGAAGCCTCAAGAAAATGGCGCTGTGGTAGTTTGGCAGCTTTCCATTGCTCTCATGAAAGAGCCTTTGTTTTGCAAGAGAGGATTTGAGGCTAACATGCAGAGTAACTTTGTATTTTCTCAATAGTTTGAAAGCCATTTTGCAACTGTCCTGACAATCAGTCAAATACTTAGGGCTAGCACCAAGATGTTTTGACCTCTAATGTAATCGCACTTTGTTTTGGACAGATCTTTTAGTTAAATGCCACCTGAGTTCCCAAGCCTAGGGTCCCTGATTTCAGTTCCCAGATATTGACTATACCCCCTTCAAACTGTGAACTATTAGTGTATAGACACTGTGTCCAGTTTAAAGAATGATAATAAAATGGGCACCACATACCTACCACCCAGCTTCAGAAACAAACAACTGTAAAGTCTTTGAAGGCTCTTGTATTTCTTATAGGTTTGTACCTCAATCCCTTAACTAGCTGCCAGTGACACAAGGTCCATGAGCTTTGTGAACACATAGGTTTTCATTGTAAGCTGATAGAAACATCATATGAAGATCTAATCACCATGTGTATAAAGAGCCTACAGATTTGGGAGAAAGCATGGTTGGCTTCTTGCATTGTGAAAGCACACAGTCCATATGGGACCTTTTACCTCCCTTAACCTTTGCATTTAGTTGCTCAGAGTTCAGCAAGGGCTTTCAGGCACTGTGGCATTGCACAACTCAGTTTGTTCTTAGGATAAGCAGGAATGAAAATTCAGGACGGTCTCACTGTGTGTTTGCACCAATCTGTGGAAATAGTTGTTACCATCCTAATGTCATGGATCAGGACCCTGGAACTCAGGGAGGATAAATAAGTTGCCTAGTTGCATATACCCAGGAAAGAAGCAAACTGGCATTTAAGTACAAGGTGTTGGGATTTTTTTCCCCTCTGACTTCAAAGTGCAGTATTTCTTCTCTAAATTAGGATTTTGGGATCTTTCCTTATGTGTTTTATTTAAGTATCTTTTTCTCATGGAGCAAATATGAAAAACAGTAGTTTCTTTTGATAGTTCAGAAGTTGATTTATTCTTAAATGGTACTTGCGAAGTGATGTAGTAAGCATTAGGACCGAATTTAGACATTTCACTTTGTTTTTATGGTACTGGGATTAAATCAAGGGTTTTCTGCATGCTAAGCAAGTGCCATACCACTGAGCTACACCCCAAACCCAGTTTTACATTTCTTAATGCTAGAAACAGAGCTCTATCATAAGTAGAGTCTCCTAGTCAAATGTGCCTGTCTGTATTGCGATGTGAGAGGGCTTTGTGTTTCCCCCAGACATTTTATTTGCACTTGGATGTTAAGGTTCAGTGCTGCTTCTCTTTCAGGATACACTTTCTTTCCTGTCTCACCTTCTCAGGACGCGCTTGCTTGGAGCTTGGCCCTGTGTTGTAGGAGGGTCCAGGGTTTAAGCACAGCTGTCCCCATCCCCAAGCACAAGAAGTGTACCAAGAGAGAGATGAGGTTTGGGGAGCTTGGGAAATGGAGGATAAAACACTTGACCTTACCTGAGGTTTGATAATGATGGTCACAGATGGCTTATAGCAGGCGTCATGAGATGAGTTTCTAAGAGCAAGCACGGATATGGTGGAGGCGAGTAAGGAATTGGAAATAGTGAGCGAGGGAGGAAGGAACTTTCCACAGGGTAACTGCAGACGCAGGAGTAAGGATGAAATGGTGCAGTGCGTTTGATGAGCTGCAAATACAAATTTTATCCTGAAGATTTTGCAGAATAACTACGAGATTGTTTTTGAAGGTAATGATCCTAGATTTTAAGATCATTTGTTTAAATGTTGGGAGGAGATGATCTCATCCTGCTGTTACTTTGGCCTGTATGTGCGATGGATGTTACTGTAATTGTCATTTGAAATTGTACTTGGAATCTTGGGCCCTGTGTGTCTGGCTGTTGAGCCTGGGATGATCATAGCTCCAGTATTTGTGAGTGTCTGTGTTTGGAGAATAAAAGGAAAAAGATCATGATTTCTTGCATCTCTGTATGTTTAAGCCATGCAAGTTTGAAAAAGTAACAGTCAGTTTTATTGCTTTGATTTAGACTTGAATGACAAATACTGAACAAAGGTGTCTGTTTGGTATGTAAATAGGGCAGTGGTGTGTTTATGTTCTGACTGCAACACAAGTCTAGGATAGTGAGTCTGAGACACAGTCTCAGGTTGGCAGGTCTGAGAGTGCAAAGCCACATAAATATGTATGTCTTTAGCATTGCAGGCAAATTCTGCATTAGTTCTCATACAAATATAGGGAAGAAATCTCTAACGTGCTTGCAATGTGGACTGTTCCAGTAAACTGATTATTAGTTTTAATACAGGCTAAGACTAAATTTTTGTTCTTATCAAAAGTGTTTCTAAGAACCATTGTGCACCTAACTTTGAATCAAATACCCAACTACCTCTTTGCTCACTGAACAGGCTGGAGACGATTGTTGTTGACCAGGACAGGTCAACATGGGGAATGAATGACCTGGCCCTTGACCCCTGGTCCCTGGTGTCCTCTGGACACTGTCTGCAAATATCTTTTCTGGCAGCTCCTGAGGATGCCTGTTTAAGACTATTTATGTTTGACAACTTAAGTCAGAATGCAGAGGGTCAAAGTACTAGCGGGTGTATAATTTTGAACAACTTAGTTTTATGTGTGTTAGGAATTGAGAGCTTGATCCTAGTTAAAAGCAAAGGAAGAGTTGGTTTTGTATCATAGCAGGAATTGTGGGTGACACACACACACACATTTCCTACAATACAGGGATTATATGATAAAGTCATAAGGTTCTTCCAACTTTTAAAATGACCCTTTTTTGCATTATTTCTAAAGCACTGTGCCTCTTTTCTCCCACATCTCAAATGCGAATGAAAATATTTGATGCATATTTTAAATTAAGAGGATCAATGAATACATGATAGAAAAGCTCTTTGCATGATTTAGAAGAAGAGCACTTAAATAAAAATATGAAATTGAGCTTACTCTATGGAGATATGAAGGGATGATTGGCTTTCTTTCTTGGCTTTTTAATAATATTATTAAAACATAATTGAGAAACATGAGAAAAGCGGTTTAGTTTGGTTGAAGAGAGGTGAGGCAATGTGTGTCCCCCAGTGTAGGAGAGAATAAAACTGCAAGTATCCTTGGGTATTCTTGGCAGGTTCTCTTTTGGATCCTTCTAGATCACACACTGAAAGCCAAGTGGTTGTAATTATCCTTGAGGATCCCCAAAATGTAATGTGTTGAAATGGGATTAATATTAGGCAAAAAAAAGGGGGATGTTTTATGAAAGGTCCAGTTTTTTTCTTATGTGTGGTTTTGTTCTTGTACAGAGTATTTGAGGTGGGCTAATGTTGACGGCAGCAAGCAAAGAGTTGACCTCCCTGTATTCATACAGTGGGTGAGTGTTCCAGTCTGGCGAACACTGTTGGATTAGAAGCCCATTTTGAAGGACCAAATAGGCCATAATTAGACTAGGCAGAAGTGAAACCATGGTGAGCAGTAATCCTAAAGAAAATTAAAACACAGAAAACACTGCATTATTTATTTGGATTTAATGGGAACTTGCCAAGAGAAAGGCAGCTGGCTTTCTGCGTTTTGGAGTGTTTGTAGCCTGGGAGGGAGTTCATCAGATTGGAGCTCACACTTTATTCTTGCCGTGGGCCAGAACTAACCTCAAGGTGAAGTGGAGAAGAGACACAGTTAACTGTGTGATTCAGGACAGAAACGACCTGAGTTTGGGTTCTGCCTCCCCAGTTTCATCTTTGGCTGTCCATCCTTTCCTAGCTGCTTTGTTCAGTGGACTTCGGGCCATCATGGAATGATTTTTGAAGTGAACAAATACAAGAATTATGAGAATTAAATATTAACTCTTAGGCTATAAGTAAAAGACTAAAGTACTCAATAGTGGATATTTTTGTTATTATTGTGGGAGAAATTAAAAATTGAGGAAAGATTTTGGCATAAAAATGCTTTACAGTCACCTCATTTTATGTTTGTAGAAATAGCAGTATTTCTGATCTTCAGACTTATTACCATCTGCAAAAGTTTGTTTTATTTTATTTGGATTTCATAAAAATAGCATTATTTTGACTACTGTCACTCAGAATTTTGTATTTAATATGTTCATTGAATAATGTTACCATTTTATGAGATGTTTAATTTCATTATAGAATTTTCACTAATGAGAATAGAAGGTGGGTGTTATAGTAAAAATAAGCATACTGACATACTGATTCTCCTGTATTCAAGGTGAGAAAAATTATTATTAATGCATCTTGACCCAACACATACATCCACAGATGAGTTGTTTCTCAATTTGGGTTCAAGACTCTTAAGAATTTTTGGTAATTACCTAATGATATTTTGCTTCCTTATGAGAATTGTGAAGGACATCAGGATTACTTAAGATGAGATGAAAGAAAAATCTATATTTATGTTGGAGCAGAGATTCAAGGAATCCTGAATTTTAACTCAGAAAGGTAACAGATAACATTGTCCTTCTGTTTCTGCTTCATCAAAAGGTGCAGATTTCAGATTAGTCTTTGACCGCACTGTGTGATTATAAAGGAGGAGATTTGTCAGAGTCCATGCCATCTTGAGGCAGTGAGAATATTTGAAGGCAGCCACCAGGGTGGGCTCACTCACTGGGTGTCCTCAGTTCTGTTATCTGTGTGTTTCCATATGGTGCTCAGAGACTTCAGTAAAGAGAGGCCGATATAAGTGTCTGTAGTGTTAATGGATATTAATATCACTCTCAGGTTCACAGATGCCATTTGCCATGTTTAGCACAGCTGGGCAGATGCTAAGTGTGTTACATGCCACCCAGAAAGGAATTTATTTTGTGATATTTGTTATGGATACCCAGGTCGTATATGACACAAAATCCAAATTTAAGAGGAGACAGTGGATGCTCCCTTGGGGAGACTTTGATAACACCACACTGTGTTGAAGACTAAGTTCTTTTCTCTTTTCCATGTCCACTGTGGTTCCTTGAATTTAAGGAATGTGGCTAGTCATGTTTTGAAACCCGGCACCAGACCTAGTGCCTGGCATGGAGTAGCATTCAATAAGTGCTTCAGCAAATCAAGAAATCACGTGCGGCACTTTGCTTATTGTGGCTTGTAAATTATAAATTTGCAACTTATAAATTTATTTCCAGATTAATTTCCACTCAAGAGTCCTATGAAATGGCCTATCTTGTCACAGTCTATTTTCCTCCCATCTTGTTCCTGACCAGCAATGGTGCAGTGCTGCCAGGCTTTGTCTGTTAATGAGATATTCTGAGCATTGGGTGTGCTTCTGCTTGCAGTTTGTGTTAGCCAGGAGGTGAACTGTTAAATTAAATAGTCCATTAATCTCGGCACAACAAAGGTTTGTTTCTTTCACCTCACAGCCCATTGGTGGAGAAGGAGGCTGAGGGGTTGGCTCCATGCATCCATCGGTGGTCTGAGCTCTTTAGTTGAGTGCCTCTGCTTTCCACCTTGGCCTTAGCCTTGTGCATGGGATGAGCTCCATCAGGTATGCATCAAGCAAAGAACTGTGGAACGTGGAGGGGATTTGGGGGCTAGATCTGGAAGTTGTGTGGATTATCTGTATCTGGTTGCTATGTGTCAGAATTCAGTTATATAGACTCACGTATTGCAGGGAGTGTGATAGAGTGGGTATTAGTGTCCCAAGAAGGGCAAAAGAAGGTGCATATTGGTGCACAGTAACCAGTCCCTGCTGCAACCTTTATCCAAATGCATCTCCCTGGAAGCTGAACAGAAAAACACACAGCAAAAGTGTGATCCTTTCAGCCTCTGAGATGCTTGCCATCCTAAGCTCTCCTAAGAGCTGGCTTTGAGTTTCAGAGAGATGTAGGCCCTCCCTACAGGAGAAGGAATATTTAAGGTTGAGAACTCTTTTTTCCCACTTGTTTGGGTGGTAGACCTGTCTGTTAAGTCTGACTCAGTCACAGATGAGATAAATGATGTCCCATCTAAGTGGTGTCACAGATGGATACAAAGAGTTAAAGGCAGAAATTCGGACTTGCTATCTTTTTTCCCCAAAGCCAATGAGAAGATATTTTAGAAGTCAACCTGTACTTTTTAAAAGCACAGAAGTAAAGATACAGAAATTTCAGACATACTCAGCTGGTCATATACTATGCTAGGAGCCTGCAGTGAGCACAAGGATGTGGCTTCCTTAACCCCTGGTTTGTCCCCGGAATGGTAACACTAGCTTTTCCAGCCGAGGACTGTTTTGGGGGAGTGGTGGGCAGGCACCAAGTGCCAATTGCCAGTTACATTGTATCCAAATTTATTAAACTGTGTAAATTTATTAAATTTGTTGTATTTTCTTTTGCAGCTTCTAAAAGTTTCTATTTACCTGCCATTTCTGAGAATGAATCAGATATATAGTGGTGTGTAGATTAAGTTTTGAAGATGATGTTTTGCGACAATTAACTTTTGAATCATATTCTTTATGAAAAACTAGTTCTACAGGCAATTTGGTGACTTAAAAATTTGTCACTTCCAGTTAAGTCATAGGTTTTGAAACTGTTTATAAGTTTACTCTTAAAAAAAAGGCTTAGTTTACAGAGTAGGAAGGTCTCACATAAATAGTGAACCATGAGTCAAAAGTCTTCAAACAGTTTGTGGAAATTCCCAGTTTATGCCTACAGAATAGCAAACACATTGTGACACATTGAGGGAATCAGTGGATTATGCTTTTTTTTTGAGTCCTGCAAACTCTTGCATGTATTTTATGAAGTGTTAATGCAGTGAGTATCTAATGTTCCTAATTTATGCAATTGGATATTTCATAAATGGGTTTTCTGCATGCAAGCATTTGTAGACATTAATATTTATGCAAGTATTCAAATCAGTGTGAGGGCATCTGTCTGCATATGTGATGAAAATATGCATATGCATGAACATTTGTACCAAGGGATAAGTCCCTAAAGTTAGTGATTGCTGAGGTTACAGTTTTTGACTTTTGTCCTTTTGACAAAATTTCCTTGACTAGAAAAGGCAAACAGAGAAATAGTACGACCATTAATACTGGCAAGTGAAACAATTTTAACTGTAATAGGTGTGATGCTCTAGTTTAGTAAAGTTTCATTAGTGGTAAGATTTTTTAAAAAGCAGTAGTTTAGACCATGTAGCAGTTTTCACAGAGCATTTATTCTACCAAATTGCCAGTACAAACAATACAGTGTGAAATAGTTTTTGTAAGAAGTATTTTATTTTATTTTATTTTTTAAACAGACTTCTTTTATTATGAATTTGACCCCTGGAAATCAATTGGCCCAGGCAGTAGAGGGAGGGCTTCCTTTACTTTCTTTAAAATGCTTACAAGAATGTGGAAAGATGATAGAATGTAAAAAGAGACGGCTGGGGAGGAAATGTTCTGATTTCAGGTCCCTCTTGGTAACTCTGCATCTTCACCTCGTTCGTGTTAGGTGGTCCTAGGTTCTTGCCTGCCATGGGCCGGGCCTGGGAATCATCCAGGCTGGAAAGCCCAGTGTCTGGGATGCACCTCCCCAGGAGAGCTAAGGAGTTTCTTCCTTCCAGGCTCCAGACAGTCCTCCTTGCTTGGTAATCTACTTGCCCCCATTCTGTGTCTTTGCTAATCTAGGGGGAAATGTCTCTTTGATCTCTTCTAATTCTAGTTTGTCTGTTTATTAGACTCAAGTGGCAAAGTGTTTCTGTCAATTTATAATTATTTATTTATATACTGGTATATTTCCAGTGCCTTATGGTAACAGTTCATGGTAGGCCAAGGATAAACAGACTCAATTCTGAAATATCAGTTTTGCAATTTAAAGATGTGTTAAGGATCTCTTTTTCTTTTTTTTTTTTGAATCCCATTTTTGAGGGATTTAAAATTTACCAGATGTTTGAAAAGGATTGAGAATTATGGTGTGTTTTTCACATTCTTAAACAACATCTTTTCATTGAACTTTTGTTTAGATTCTTTTGAGCTAAAATGCCAGAGAGTTAATTTTTGTCTTATGAGGAAGCAGAGACTGAAAAAGTTATGAGTAACTTAAGTGTGAATTTGAAAGGAATTGTTTGCTCTGTGTTGGCATCTTTTCTCAAAGTTCAAATGTTACTTATTTTCTATGACTGACTTGGGTGTGGGCACAGATTTTTATTTCTATGTTTCTCATTAGCAAGTGAGGCTGTGACTATTCGGGCAATAGGTATGAATTAATATGTTTCATATCTCTGATGGACATATGGGATTGCCTACTTTGAATGCATTCAGTTAACAGCATTCAGTTATACCAAAGGCAAGTCCTTTGGTATAGAGTTTGGGTCTTGGATCACATATGCTCCTGTTGGGCAAAGCTTAGAATCATCTATAAAGATTTTGTTTCTTGTTGATATTTACTTGATTCGCTTCTAAGCAGAAGATACTCATTTAGATTCAACAAAGAAGGAGTAGCAAGTATGAAAGTTCTGCTATAAGAAAGATTTCCATATATTGATGGTATGGAAGAATGCTAGTATGAGCCAAAGGGAGTGTGGCATAGGAGATAGGGGACATTTGGCAGGGGCAAGATAAAGACTGAGATTTTACTGTGACTCCAGTGAAAGCCACTGAAAGTTTTGGGGAGAATTATGATATATCTTAATTTACATTTTAAAAGGGATTACCTCGACTGATGCATGATTTTTAAAAAGGATTTCATGGAGCAGAATATACAAAGCGAATGATTATGGGAGACAGGTGAGATAGGCTGGCTTGGACTAAGCTGATAGCATCCAAATGGAGAAAAGATGGCAATGAATGTTTTGAAGTTAGAGCCAAGAAAACATGCTGGAGGATAGAATGCTTTGAAGGAGTGGAAGAAGGAAGAATGTCTCCTGAATTTTGATTCTATCAAGTGTATGAATGGTGTGACATTTAATGTAGGTGGGGGAAAGCTAGAGAAAGAAGTGAGAGGTCAGCATTCTACTTTGGCTGGATGTGAACAGCCAGGTGGAGGTGGTCATCAAGCTCTTCTTCTTACTACTGTGAAAATCATTGTAGAAGGGAGGGAAGGAAGTGTGAACTGTATCAAATCCTCAGTATCTAGATGGGATTACCTGGAATGAGATGGGGTCACTGAATGAGAAAGTATAGACAGACATGAAGAGACAGCCTAGGGCCACTGTAGTGGTTGATTCATTAAGTCAATTTGAGTATTGAGAAGTTTAGAAACTTAACTAAGTGACTCAACTGGGGATCAGGCTCACATTTTGTACACACCCTGAGCTTGTGTAAGAGGAGGGCATGGAGATGGTGTGGGTGGGTAGCCTGCTGACAGTATAAGGGAGGAAAAGAGGCTGGGTCCTCTGCTTTTTGCTCTTGCTGCCTTGAACTGTTACTCCTCTGCCATGCCACCCTGATTTTTTTTTCTTTTAAAGAGAATAAAACAAAAGAGGACAGATCTAAGCAGATCAGAACAGAACAATGTAAGCAACACAGCACTTCACAACAAGACAATTGGATATTAACAGTAGCTATCATAATGCCCCTTTCTTTGAAATAGTTGAGCTTAGCTTTACACACAATAATGTCAAACATAACAAAGTAGAATAAACAACTCAAGAGAATGGAAGTATTCTAAGACATCCTGAATCATATAACCGAAAATGAACAATGGCTGCTATATTACCTCATTTTCCATAAAAATTTTGTTTTTACTATCATGCATATTAAAATCCAATAAAACACAATGTGATAGAACCAATGGTAATAGAAAAACAAAAGCATGGTAGGACTTCAGAGCAAGATGATATTAAATCAACACTGGCTACCGTACTGTTTTGTCTTCAAAGTAACTATTCATATGATCACATATATTAAGATCAAACAAAACAGAATAAAACCATTCGAACCAATGAATGAAGACATAAGACATCAAAGCAGTATAATGGTGAACCATGATTTCCATAAAATCTTCTGTACTGCCACCCTGCTTTGAGTTAGCTGATTATGGACTGAAACCTTCAAAACTATGAGCTAAATAAACCTTTCCTTCTTTAATTTTGGATATTGGGTATTTTTTTCCCAGCAATGAGAGAAAAATAACTCATGCAGAATTTACTACTGAGAGTGGGGTCATTGTTGTGACTTTACCTGACCATGCAGTTCAAGAGCCTTTGAGAATGGCTTGTGGGAAGATTTTGGAAAGGTTTGGAGATGTTGCCTGAAAACGTAGTCCTAAAACACCTTAGGCTGTTCTATATGGGAGATTCTAGTCAGAGCTCAGAAGACCAGAAGTCTTATAGAAATCCTGCTGGTAAAGACTAGATTCTGGAGGTTTCTGCTAGGAAGAAGGATTGCATTGGTCGTTGGAGTCCAGACGATGTGTGTTATGGCTTGGCAGAAAGTTTGTCTGCATTTTGCTCATGTGCAGAGACTGCCTGTGACTGAGATTAAGGGTGGTGGAGTAATTAATCTGGAAGAAGAAATTTCAAAGTAGCCAAATGTTGAGGCTGTGGCATGGGTATTGTTGGGGGCTTTTAGCCAGAACTATGTTGAGAATCAAGAGCAAAGAGCCTAGCAGGTTGACTTAAAATGTTGTAAGTTTGGCCAGAAAGGAAGCTCCAGTAAAACTGCAGACTGTAAATACAGAGCTGAGGGGATCACTATTGCTGAGACAGAACAAGAGAATATAAAAGATGACCTGAGGGCATAACCAGAAGCAGCAAGTCCACCCTTTGCAGCCTCAAAACTGCAAAATGAAAAAACTTTTCTTTGAGGAGAAAGCCACAGAGTATCATGTTCCAGAATGATGGTGGCTGCACCACATTCCAGAATGACAGCAGCATAGCAAATTTGTTTCTCAAATTTGGATTCAGAGTGCCCAGCTATCCAGGCACTCAATCCCTGGATAGCTGGATAGCCTGGCTACTGCTTCAACTGGCAGAAGATCTTGGCATCAACCATGTGGTGTCAGTTTTAGGTGTGTGCAGAATGCAAGAATTATGGGATTCCACCCCAATTTCAGAACATCTGGGAGGCCAGGCCATGTGCACCTGAGAGGGCAGTGTGTGAAGCTGTGAGTGTAAAGTCAAAGGTGCAGAGGAGACCCCAGAAGTTTGGAAAAGCCAGGAATGTAGATCATTTAAGAAAACTGCAAGGAGGAGCAAAGCCAGCCCAAGAGAGAAGCCATGGGAGCTATAACCCCAGAAGTGCCATTTAAGGCCTTGGGAACTCACAATTTGCTTCAGATTGCCTCAAATAGTGCACATAGAACTATAGGATTTACTGTTTGCCCTAATGGATTTTGGACCTGCTTTGTTCTCAATCCTTTGTATTCCTATTTGTAACTGTTGGGATGAAAACATTCAATGGTTTATCTTGTAGCATTTAATGTTGGAAGTGTTTAACTTTGTTTTCATAGAGGCTTGTAGCTAATTTTGTTTTCATAGGGGCTTGTAGCTAAGGGTTTGCCTTACATCTCTGGGGAGACTTGGGAATTGGATTTTTTAGCAGTACTGAAACTGTTAGGTCTGTGGCAACTCTTAGAGAGGTACTAAAGGGATGCACATAATGTGCATGAGTCTTTGGGGCACCAGGGTGTAATTTTTATGTTTCTAATGTAATATAATGTTTATAGACTTAATACTGGTTCTTAAGGATTGTTAAACCTGTGTTACCATGTTCAAGTTGTGAAATGATAAGAATAAGCATGTCTTTATCTGGAAAGAGGCAAAAAGTAATATGTCTGTCAAGTTGAAAAGGGATAGATTATAATGGTTGACACATGATGTCAGCTTGAGAATTGAGAAGTCTAGAAGTTTAGCTAAGTGACTCAGCAGGGGACCAGGGACCTCACTTTGTAAACATCCTGAGTTTGTGCAAGAGGAGGGCACAGAGACGGTGTGCATGGGTAGCCTGCTTGCAGTTTAAGGGAGGAAAAGAGGCTGGCTCCTTGCCACCCTTTTCCTCTTGCTGCTTTTGATGCCTTTTGCTGCTTTGAACAGTTACCCTGCCATGCAACTCTGCTTTGGAGCTAGCTGATTATGGACTGAAACTTCTACAAACTGTAAAGTAAAAAAAAATTCTTTCCTTCCTTAATTTTGGGTTTTGGGTATTTTGTCCCAGTAATGAGAGAAACGTAACACAAATGCAGTGGAGAGAAGAGGGAAAGAGTCCTCAGTACTGAGATGGGATTGAACACTTTGGAATGAGACGAGGTCACCTAGTGGGAAAGTGGACACAGGTATGAGAAGAGAGCCAAGGGCCATCCTGGACTTCTCCAGTCTTGGAAGGTCTGGTAGAAGCATGATAGTTGGGTCTTATGAGATGACCCAGAATTAATGTAAGTTTGGAAGCAGAAGGCAAGAGAAGAGGTGGTTAATTGGAAATAGTGAATAGGCTGCAAAGAATAGTAAAGAAGTAGGGCTGAAAGTAGAAGCAATTTAAAGAGAAAAGGTTTTTGTTGTTTTATTGTATTTGCTTGTTTTTTTAATTTTGAGTTTTTAAAAATTATCTTTTATTAGTACATGTTTGAAGTACATAATGTTTACTTTCCTTGTTTAGAGTTGGTCCATGTATGTAACACATCTTAATTCCTTTTCTGTTCCCTTTCCCTCCCCTCCTTTTCCCCTCTCTCCGTGTCTTGGTCCCTTTCTTATTTGAGAAAGATCTGTCTCCCTACTTCCTGTTAGCTGTCTTTTATTTTGATCTTTACTTATACTTTGGGTTTCTCATATAAGCCAAGTTTGTGCATCTGATTTACTTCACTTAACCTTGTAGTTTCAAAATACATTCAGTTTCCTACAAATGATTCAAGTTTATCCTTCTTTATGGCAGAGCAGTACTCCATGGTGTGTAAATACCAGGGTCATACTAAAGCTTGTTTGGTTTAAAGTGGATAGAATCTACAGGAAAGAAGAATAAGGGCAGGAAGAAAGTTCTAGAGAAGGGTGGAGGGGATGGAGTTCAAAGTACAAGTACAGGTTGGCCTTCAATAGAATCCAGGAATATTTCTCCCATTGGTTCAGAAGGGAGCTTACTGTGGGCTGCTTGTACTTTGCATTTTCTGTTTGAAGTCTCTGGCTGCTCTGCTGTCCTTCTCAGTGCTTATGAGCCAATTCTCTGCAGCTTCAGTCTCAGCTGAGTTACACACAGCACGTATGTCAAATTCTCAAGTGAGTGCCTGCCATGTCCAGAGTAATTCTCAAACCTTTCTTTTATCTTAGCACTGAGCTGTTCAGCATGTTAACCACCAGCCAGGAACATCTAGTAATTCCTTGAAATGTGGCTATCATAACTGAGGAATTGAAATGTAATCCTATCAAATTGAGGTTTAGACACTGGTGCTCAATTCAGTTGCTGGAAAAAATTTGCTATGTTCATAAATTATCTTGTACTAAGTTTATATTGATTAAATGTTGAAATGATACTAATTTAGATAAAGTACATTATTGAATTCCTTTGATGGGGTTAATGTTTTTCTTTTTTTAAGAGTAGCTTCTACCCAGCTTACATTTAATATGTGGCTCACATTGTATTTCTGTTAAGTGGCACTATCTTAGGGAACAAAAGCTCATATTATTTATTCAATTTTGTTGGTACCTGTTGGCAATACATAATGTTTACATTCCATGTGTGGGGTTTGTACATGTATGTAACACACCTTCATTCTTTTTTTGTTTCATCCGTATACCTTTCCCTCCCTTTATCTCTTGGTCTCCATCCCATTTGAGAAAAATCCATCTCCTTACCTTCTGTTATCTATCTTTTATTTGGCTCTTCATTTATTTTTTGGGTTTCTCATATAAGAAAACCATGCTCATGTTTTATGTACATACTTGGCAATGCTTACTTAGCATGACCCACGTCTCACCACTAGGTGCAGAGGCAGTTTGGGAAATGCGGCCTCAGAGAGTTTATACTGTTTTCTCAGGAGCTGCAGACTGTGCCCTAAACCATGCACAGCAGCCAGCTCATTCTGTGCATTCTTGCACTGGCGTTAGTTTATGTTTATGCTGCTAGCGCAAGATATTTACATGGTCACTTAAAGGCCATATTTGGGGTTTTAACTCAAGTACTTGAAATGATAACTTTCAGGGTATGGTTTTAATGTACTGTTACTGACTTTGCTTTGATTAAGTTGTGGACACACAGTTTACAGCTGGGGCTCTCTTTGCCCTTGAGCTTGAGCACTGAGCGACAGTTCTTTCCTGCTTCTAATTTCTTACTGGTGGTCACCATGGTTTGCTGTATGTCATGGATCTACTGGCACCAAGTGCTCCTTGGAACTTTTCCCATATTTGACTGATTCTCTTCATTTGTTTTAAGATTGTTAAGATTTCATTAAGGATCCTTAATACCTAATGAAAGATCCTTAAATAGAAAAGATCTATTTATTTTTAAAGGAATAATGTAAAGTTACATGAATATTCATTTTGTTTTCTTGAGATAGGATCCTGCTATGTAGTATGTAGGTCAGGCTGCCCTTGAACTCACTGTGCAGCCCTGGTTGGCCTTGAACTCATGTCAATCCTCCTGCCTCAGCCTCCCCAGTGATGGAATTACAAGTGTATCCCATCACACCCAGCTGATATGAATTTTTCAGGGTTAAAGTTTGTAATTACCCTGGTGTTCTTTGGGTATCTGAAGATCAGAATGTCTCAGACTTGAACACATTGTCTATTCCTCCTCCTCTGCTGCCCTTTCTCTTCCTTCCCTTTTTTCTCCTGCCTCTTTTTCTTGTTCTCCTCCTCCTCCCTCTTCTTCCTCTTCTTCATCTTCCCTTTCCTCCTATCTTACTTAATGTCATCCCCAGATATCCAGGTACGAAAGCAGAAACCTCACTCATCCTCAACTCCTGATCTTCCATCATCTCAGCCTGTGCTCCTCAATTACTGTGAAACTTCTCTCCAAACCTTCCTGGTCTCTACCTCTGCCACCACCTCAGTCAGACCTTCAGCATTTCCAGCTTCTTTTCTTGCCATCTTGTAGTTGTGATTCCACTTCTCTTCCTACTTGTCCGATCTTGTCGAGAAAGGCCTTTGTCTCTTCATCTGCGTGCTTTTAGGTCTGACCTGAGAGCTCACACGTTGTGTATCTGTTTTGTTCAGAAACTGAAAGTGTTGTGGTTTACTCTGCCTTCTTTTCGCCTCACCGTAGCTAGTAAAGCTTACTCAGCATCGCTCTTCAGCCAAATGACGCACAGTTGGCAACCTTGCAGCTCTCGGGCCCTTGCTGAATGCAGGATCTTACATGATCCCCGTGTCATGAATCCTGCTAAAATCCCTCCCTGGCTACTCTGACTAATGAGGGACAGATTTCTTTCTTGGAGCTTACATCCTATAGTAATATGCCCCCAAGGAATAGAATGGGATAGAAATCCCTGGGTTTAGTATCTGATACTCTATTGCCTGGGGTCCAACTGTAGATAATTTTCACATAAGTCTACAGGCAGGCATGTAGCACAGTGTTTATGAGTCAAAACTTACGCTAGGAATCTAAAAGAAATTTTTTTTAAAAAAGGAAAAAGAAAGTGGACTGTAAAAGAAACAGAACTTTATATAATCAAATCACAAATTTGTTTAAGCCCTGTTAGGAGAATTAGCCAAGTTTCACAAAGGATAGCAAAAGAATCTCACTAATATAAATCATGCCTAGAGCTCCCTGTTACCGTATTACTTCTTTTCTTTGGATGTGTCTCCAAATAGGATATAATTTCAGTCTGCATCAGTTCTGCCTCTGGTAAAAGAGGAACAGTTATTTCTGTCTGTGGTGCAGCAAAAGATGCCAGTAGTTACTCAGGCAATCTTTATGCATCTGATGAAGAGATATTGGTATTTTTATATGGCAGATAGGATTTCATAGGCGACATAATGGAGAGTTTAGTCAAACAAAATGTTCTTTTCTGTTTTTTCTCAAACGACTAGTGGCAAGTCTCAGAATGGTGGCTCCTGTGTTACTGAGGCCTGTTTGGGAGTGGCCTACACCTAGAGACAGCTGCCTACTCTTCCCCAACTGAATAAGGGTATTGTGACAACTCTAAGAGCTTTGGAAAGATAATTAGACTTTTTGCCAGAGGAAAAGAAGAAACTGCCAAAAATATCATCAGTTAGAAGAGGCTCTCTGTGCCTGGATTTTCTAGTGTGAGTCAGTAGCCAAAATGACCAAACTTCTAGTCTGCCTGTAAAAACAGTTTGTTGTTGTTGTTCTTCTCCCCAGAATTCCAACATGGGCTCCGTGTATTTAATGAACAAAAGAGATGTTTATCAGCATGGTTAGTTTGAATGTGAGGTTGAGGAGGTGTTGGTAATTCACACAGTAATTAATCTGAATTAGATTGCGTTCTTCAGAATGGGGTAAGTTAGGGCAGCCACTCTGGAAGAAGGTGACTGGTAGGTGCTATGAGATGCCCTTCTTTTCGGAGGGTGGATATTTTGGGGATGATGCAGGCAGAGCAGAATCAGCCCAGGGCTTGGGGCAGCTCTGCACTGGGACTAGGGGTGGGAGGTTAGACTGTAAGAGAGGAAAGATAGCTTTCTGCTATTTCAGTGTGGCTAGAAGCCATCTGAATGTTACAGAAATGGTCATCCATACAACGGGCTATTTATTCCATAGCTTCTAAGAAAGGGAAGGAGATTTGTGGGTTGAAAACACACACACACACACACACACACACACACACACACCAGTCTGCACTGTGTACTGCCATTTCCGCATATAATTTGAAAGGTGATATATGTGAGTTTTTGTGGAGAATATTCTAGAAGAAATACAATAAGCTGTGGCGTTAGCTGCCTTGAAGAAAGAGCCTGGAGACCTGTGTCTGAGGTAGGATTTGGGGGAGTTGTTTGAATTTGTATGTGCACTGCTTTTAAATTAAAAAAAGAACTAGTTAAAGTTTTTCTGAGGATTACTCTCTCTTCCCAGGAAAGGTGGTGGGGGGACAGGGTAGGGGAGGGAAGAAGGGAGCAGGGGAAGCAGTAAGGATTCAGATAATCTTTTTGTCCTTCTTTCTTCTAAATTACAAAGCTCAGGGCTCTTGCACTCCCGGACCTTCGGGGTTATTACCTTGGCTGGATTGTGGTTAAGTCAGCACTTCTGGGCTGACCTGGAACTGAACCATCATTTATAATCTGTTTGTATGGGAGAAACTATACAGTATTCCAGAGCAAACTCACGCAGACTGCCTCACCCACCCTCTCAATTTTATCTGTCTCCTTCCTTTTCAAAAGTTATTTTTTAAAAAGGGCTGTAAACTTTCAGCCAGGAGACCCTGTTTATCCCCATTCTGACTCACTTCATCAGAAATGAAACGACTAAAAGACCATTGTGCCACATGGCTGTGCTCCCCCAAGATTCCCTGTCTCACACTTTCTTTTCCAGCTAGTTTTGTGTCTTTCTTATGGAGTACATTGTCTTTTCTTTGTTTGGATGCCTAGTGGCAAGGAATAGGTGTTCAGTAGGTATTTGTTGCATCTATAAGGTAAGGTATGGACACTGAAACAGGTCAGTATAAACTGGCACAGGTAACTGACACTGAAACAGGTCACTATAAACTGTCACATGTCCATGACCCCAGAAGGTATTTTGAGGGATTTGAGTATATAGCACAGTGATCCTCAATCTTGGCTTTATTGATGTCTTGGGCCTGATAATTCTTTTTTGTGAGCCATGGTCCTGTACATTATGGGATGTTTAGCATTATCCCTGACCCCTGTGTACTAAGCACCAATAAGAAACCCTAGTTGTAACAGTCACAAGTGTCTTTAGATATTGCTGCATCTCCCCTGGGAACAAACTTATCCTCACTGACAATCACTGACCTAGAATTTGCTTTTCATTGTCCAAGAATGAATCTGCACCAAGGAAGAACTCTTCAAATCCTGGAGACTTGGGCGTGGTGCCAAATAAAGCTACCAAATGTTCGAATGGTGCCTTGTGCAGAATTAGCAGCAGTGCCCCCATGAATTAGGAAGGGTTGATGACATGGAGGCTGATTGCACTCTCCACTTGTTGTAGTCTAAAATTCGTCTTTTTCTCTCCCCACTGAATTTTCTTAATTTGTGAAGGACCAGTTGTAATTGCAGGGAAGAGGAGAAATCGGAGGGATGGTTAGATTTTCAGGATGTTCTCAGTGGTGCGGCAGTGCCCACACATGCTGGGCTGTGTTCCAGGGAACCCTCCTCAATGCTTCCCCTATTTAAGCAGTAGCCTGCAGTGCCCTGGTATTTCAGCTGCCAACCAGTCTGTAGATGTTCCTTTCCTGGAGATCTTTAAAAATAGAACAAAACAGGCATCTACCTATAATGGTTTTGATGCATTCCTGCTGATGAGAAGGAATAAACCAGATTTTTTTCTGTCAAGGTTCATTTCAGTCCTGAGTGCTCTGAATTGGATGACTTTGCTGTTTGGTGAGAGAGGGGTGGATGTAAAGTGACACTATTGGTGTATTACTGTACACATCCTGGTTAAATAGAATGAGACGCTGCTTTCTCCTGATGTTCATGTTTCTGAAGCACTTAGGCAGTTGGAGCTTTGCAACAAATGAGTGAGGTAGGCAGGGTCATTTTTTGTATCCCGAGGGCACAGAGGGGTCAGCAAGACCCAGAGGTGGTGAATTCCTGGCCCCAGCAGAGTGGAACCACTGGACCTGGATGCCTCCTTGCTACTTTCTCTTGACCCTGTGGCTTCTTCGTGGGTTTTGCTGTGTCACACACAGTGTCTAGACATCTGATTTGGAGTCATAAAATTTTAGAGCAATAACAATTTTGGAAGCCTACTTATGAGACCATGACCTAGTCTAGTTTTCCTTTTAGAAAAATGTATATTTTCATAGTAAATTGTAGTGAGATTTATTGCTGTCCTTACACAGACACATATTTTCATATATATTTGCTTATGTATTTGTATATATGTTGTTTATGTGTGTATATATGGCGGTAATAATGTGCGTTGCATTTATGTGGATATATAGGTAGAGCTGTGTGCTGTGTGTGCATGTGTATGTGTATGTCTCCATTTGTGTGTGCTTGCATGTGTACATCTGTGTGTTCACATCTTGGTCAGATTGCAGCAGGAAATGGAGAAAGCCTACTTCACTAGAAGTGAGGGACAGTTTCTAGTGCTGTAGTGGTTAGGGAAGGGCGAGGCGAACACAGCTCCAGGCAGTTATGAGCACATGGCTGTGTCCAAAGCCTTGGACACTTGGGTCCCAGAAGAGGGGCTGGCTACAAGGAATCATGTCGGGAGGATGAAGCCATAATCAGAGCAGGGCACCACAGCAGGAGGGCATGCAGAAGAAATACTTCTGTCTCCTCTTCCTCCTCTTCCTGCCTTCCAGGCTCTGCCCCTGAGTCCTGTGTAGAAGAGACTGCTGGAGTAAGCACACTGCTCAAGGGTCTCTTCTTGGGGTGACAGTGGGCAGAGAGGACGAGAATGGAGCCGGGAGAACGAGCAGGCATGCGCATGCACACATGCGTGTATGCGTGTGTGCATTAATTGCCCCAACTTTTCTTATTTCACCTGACACTTGAATTTGACATGGACTGTCATGACTGTATTTGCTTAACTGTTTAAATAAAGCATCAACCTTTGTTTCCTGAATTAGGAAAAGGTGTAAGTGGGCTTTCTTGGTGATTATCTCAGAATGTTCACATCCAAAGATTGGAAGTAGTCTCTTTAATATTTCAATTATTCATTACTAGTAGGATGCTGTTATTTTTAGGCATATTCAGTGGACAGTGCTAGTAAATACATATTGTTTTGGAGAAAATAACCCTGTTAGTACTGAGTGTGCTGACTGTAGTAAGCCAAAATAGAATTGTTTTCTGTATTTTTTCTACTTAATTTGATATTTATTGGAAACTTACTTTGAATTTTAGAGGCAGCCTTTTTATTTTGAGATGTTTGTATTTTTAAACTATGAACTGTTTATATGATTTTCCAAAATCAAAACTGTGAAATGAAGTGTATTGAGATAATCACTTTTGTTTTCTTCTTTCCCGCTTTGACCTTTTCTTGGTAAATATTTTTTCTTTTATTAGCTTTGGTTCATTTTCTGTTATTTCTTTTGAAACAAGTCGATGTGTTTATATAGCATATATTCTTTCCTTTATTAACTGGATGGTAACAGACAGGACACACATGTCTGTAGTTTGCTTTTGCCTTTCCTGCTGGCTCCTGGAGATCGTGCAATAGATATGTGGAGATCTGCCTTGACTTTTTGAGAATTCCATTATGCAGCTGTGCTACAGTTTCTTTAGCTTGTCCCTTGTTGATGGGCATTCAGGTTATTTCTAGTCTTTTGCTCTTATAGTATTGTAATGAATACTACTGTTTGTTTATCATCTCATGTTGCTAGTAGTATAGCACTGGTGGGGATTGATTTTTATGAGAGGAGCTGTTGTGTTAAAAAGTAAATGAATGTGTAATTTAGCTAGATATTGCCAAATTCCTCTCCACTGGGGCTGAACCGTTTGTCCTCCTCACAATAATATACTGCAGGGTCTGTTCCTCCACAGTCTCGCCAACAGAGTATGTTGTCAAAGTGTTGCTAACACAAAAGGTACAAAATGGTTTCTCATGTTTTAACTTGTGTTTCTTTTATCATTAGCAAGGTCAAACATCCTTGTTAATGCTGAGCACTACATGCAACTTTTTTCTTTTTCTATGAACTGTTTGTCTTTTGTCCATACTGTTTTCCCTTTGGGCTCATTTTGGGGTAGGAATAGTTTCCTACTCCCAGGTTATAAAGTAATTCCCTTATGTTTTCTTCTGCGGTTTCATATTTTACATTTGGATCCCATTTGGAATTTATCTTGGTGTGAGATGTAAGGAGTTGATCCAATTATGTATTTCCCCGTGATGCTCCAGCACTGTTTATTAAGGAATGTGCCTTTTCCTCAATGTCTTGGATGCCCCTTATCATGCATGCGTGGGTTGGTTTCTGATGATTTATCTGATTCTATTAATGCTCTAGTAATAGACTACTTCACAATGCTTTATAATAATTGTTTAAAAGTCTTTTGAAGCCAGAGACATGGTGATGTAATTCCTGTGATTATAGAAATATATAGTTTAAAGTGGAAGAATATTTAGAGTTACCTTATAAGCGGACTACTTTCATTCCATTTTGCAAAGAAGGGAAGTGGAAATTTTTAGAGATATCCTGTGAATGGGCTATTATTATTGTAAGATCATCCAGATAATTAGCAGTGGGAAAAACAGCTAAGTTCTCAACCAGTGCATTGCATGATTTTCTAAAAAATATAATGATGTTCTCAAAAATATGGATGATTGGTCTCCCATCAAGGACCTAGACCCAGGTTGGCTGTCTTGTCATATTTTCTTAGCTTTGTATATTTAAAATAATATATCATTTAGTTTATTTTTTGTCATAATAACGTGCTTTTTTAGAACACCTGGGTACTGAAATGGGCAATAGTAATAACAAAGAAAAATTATAGAACCATACTACTGACCTCTAGAGATGTGATTTTTAGTTTAATTCTTTCCAAGATTTTTAAATTCATGATCTTCTTTTTAATTATGATCATGTTAAGTGGAAACAATTTTGAGAGACAATAATGTGAAGTATTTCTTTAGCACATATTTAAGTGTTCTGATTAAAGTGATTTGATTAAAGTGCTCTAAGTATATCCCCTTATTTATCACAAAACCTGAGGATGCAATTTTTGTCATTGGAATATTATTGATGATCAGTCTTGGCTTTGGTCAATTGAATAACTTGGCCAACTTCACAGAGTTATTAAACAATGGAGCTTGGATTCTAATTCCTGTGTTTATTCTAGTGTTTATATTAACCACTATGTACACTGTGTCCTACATAAAACATTTTGGGTCCTGTTAATTTATTAACATTTTAACAGAATTGCTCATCTTTATTTCTTCAAAGATCATGTTACACTTTATCCATAGTATCACATTTCTTTTTAACACAGTAAGATTACTTATACCAGGTTTTGAGAAGAGGAAATTAAATATTTTTCCTTGCTTTTTAGAGTTACCTTACTCTTTTTTTTTGTGGGTACTGGGATTGAACTCATGACCTCTAGCTAGTCAGGCAGGCTCCTTAGACATTATTAATACAACCTTTACTTCTTTTTAGGGAAACATCTTGGAAATGAGGTAGAATGATATTGACTGCAGTGTCAGACGAAACACACATTAATTTTATAGATGTGTTGTTAAGTGTTTTATTTGATGCTAGGAGAATTAACTTTCCTGTATTTGCCTGAATATCATCCTTGCAAGTTTGTTTATAGCAAAACTTGCAAAATTATCTTCATTTCCCTAGCTTTTCTCCATCATCCCAAGTTCTGTGTTGCAAATGACATATATAATGTGTAGTGACATGTGGCTGATATGTGAATACTTTGGAGCTTTATATGCAATTGGAGATAAATAAAATACTTATTCCCTGAACCTCTTCAACTTGCATCCTAACTCAGAAAGAAAAGTTAGGCTACATTTACCTTGTCCTGTGGCATCAATAGATACATCCTTGAGAAGGATAAAAACATTATTGCTGTTATAGATTTGTTCCCTAGGAGAAGTAGTGCAGAGGCCAGTTTAAAGAAAGATGTGAATTAAAAATGGCAGGCCAGTGAGAAACTACAATACTAGTGACTATTACAGAGGATAATGTTTTGGTAACATTTTAAGTGTCATTTTTTTATGTCTGTGTGCTGGGAGAGAACATAATGGTAGACTTTGGGATTTGCATATTTGTAGACTTTCAATACTGTCCAAAGATTCAGACTGTTCGCATACTGGCTTTATGCTAGGTACACATGGGACATTAGGCTGAACCAGATGTAGTTCCTATCATCACGAGGTTTGTAGTTTAGTGTGTCAAAGCATCTTATTGTTTAACCATAGTGTTTCTTTCAGTAAATAAAAGTTTGAGTTCAGTCTCCAGTTTATATTGTATATACTATAAATTATATACATGTACCATAAATTAAAAAAATTTTCTTTCTTAAACTTTAGGACCAAAAAATATGTGAGTAGATGTCTTAGTGATTTTTCTTGCATGTTCCAAGGGTAAGATACATACTATACACTGCTCTGCAATTCTCGCTGACCCACCAATAGAATGGGTGCAGTATAAAATTGCCTGGTTCCCAGAGGACTTCAGTGGGTCACATTTATACATAAACACTGCATCACCAATCCAGTTCCTCTCATCGAGTGCATTGTCTGCTTTTGGTGTCATCAACTGTAGCTACCGAGTCAGGGTTTGTGGTTGAAAGGTCTTCACATAAACAGCTGGACCTAAGCATAGTGCAGACTGGACAGGTAAATTTTCTAACCCATCTATTATGGTTCTATTCATGATTCCATTCTGTTTTCAGACATTACCATTTCAAAGGTACATGAATTGATGTAAAATGCAGAAAAGGCTAACAGCCTCAAAAAGAACACTCCAGTACTTGAACACAAATGTTCCCAGTTCATGAACATAAATGTGTATTGTTATATATAAACAAATGCTTTACGGTTGTATTCATTCAGAGAATAATCTACCACAAGCAAGATGTACTTAACCCAAAAATGCAAGGGTGGTTCAATATTAAAAGTCTATTTGTATAATAAAATTAGTATGCTATTGATGACAATTAGTCTCAAAGAAGAAATGCTATCTGGTGCCCAAAAAGTGTTTGATAAAGCTCAACAACAGTTACTAAAACAGTATTTCAAACACTTAGTTTTTGTGGTTATTTCTATTATTACTGAGTAAACTCTGAACATTCACATTTTTGTGATCAGACAAGATTACATGAAAGATTTTTAAAAGCACCTTCCTGTGGATAACAGACTTCTTTGTAGTCCAAGTTCCTAATCCACATAGTGATGCTTCATAAATACTTTCAGTGAAATATTTAAGACCACTTATTTTTGAGAAATGCTACAAAAAAAGAATAGAGAGCATATTTCTTAGACTCATTAGAGATCTTCTTTCCTATATGGAGCGTGAAGAATCTGCAGTGTCTTTGGGGAGTGAATTGTTTTTCTGTAGGAGAAGCCTTTGGAAATGGTTCTGTGTGCTTGCTCTGAGTTGGCCAGTGGTTCCCTGAACTCTGATGTCTCTTCCCAAGCTGCATCCATTCTCTGATAAAGACCTCTTGGTCTCTTTCACTGATGTCTGCTACTGCAGCTGAGTGGTTCCATCCGAGCCTTAACATGCTGATGCCTAAGCCCACTTCCTTTCCGTCCAGGAGTTCTCAATGTCTTAGCAACTCCTTTTCCTACGCCCTGCACATCCATCTCTCGTGTAGTCCTTGACTTTAATATCTCTCCTATGGTTACCTTTAGCTGACTTCATGACCCTGGCATGGACTATTTAGAAATTGTCTGATTTTTTCTTTCCTCCTAGCTCAGTTACTCTACTTCCACTGCAACTAGATTAATCATGCTCTGTTGGGCTTGTGTGTTACTTCCCGGCTTAGAACATTTTGCCTCAATGTTTCTGATAGAATTGCATAGAAAATTGTTGTCTTGACATTGGAACCTGTTTCCAGTTTGCCTTTTATGTATTCTCTACTCCTACATATTCTTCATATTTCTCTTGAGGGCCACGGTATGGCCATTCCATTGTCTTTGTGGTGGGTCTTTCAACCTTTACTTTCTCACTTTGGAAAAACTGACTCATCATTATAATGTGCACATCAAAGACCATGTTCTTCCAGCTGTAGAGTCTTCCAGATATTTAGGATTTCTTCTGTCCTCTGACCCTCACAGTAGTTACTTCTTTGATGACTTCTTTATGCTCTCTGCTTCATCTCTACTCGTAGGTGCAAAGAGCTTTGAAATGCAGGAAAGCCTGCATTTCGTTCAGCTTTTTATCTCTTGAAGTTGCTTAGCATTGGGATTTATACATTACAGTCTTGATATTGACAATCTGAGTCAAATTGTATATATTAAGCATAATATACACATGAATAATATTTGTATTTCAAACATCAGTTCCATCGCTTTGTTCTTGTACATCACAGTCTTTAGGAATTTCCTTTGAGAGATGGAAAAAAGGTGGAAAACATTAAACAGAACTAATATAAAATATAGTTACATGAGTTATCTAGGCTATTTTTAAAAATGAGTTAGTTTTCTACTTGTTCATATTTGCAGAAGAACTAACATACTGTTAGTGAGATTGATACAAGTTGTTGTAGCCATAAGAGGCAGAATGCTAATTAAATTGGAGAATAAAAGAAAGTAGTGCTTATTAACATGACTATTTCCCCATTTTCAATGACACAAAACTTTATTTTTTATACTGCATCAAAGTGCCAGGAATTTTTGCAACATTGAATGCTATAATAAATACCTACGTATGTTTCAGAGCTTGAGATAGAGCCATTGCCTGAAAAGCAAGCTTGAACTCCCCATGAGATCACTGCAGAGATAAAAGCATTTCAAAGGTATACTCTTGGCTCTATGAGAATTTAATTTCCCACTGCTTATGTTTATATTGATTTGGAACACATAGGCATGGCTCTACTAAGCTTTGTTACATCAACTGATGATTTCCTATGCCCTAGGAATACATCTCTCTTTTATGCACATGGGTAATTGATTTTCTTACACATGTGTACTTGCGTTCAGTGTACTAGTTTTAAAGTTAGACCATGAGCATGTGTTTGTAGTTGTTTAAAAGTTGTGGCTTTAGAACAGTTCAAAGTATTTTGATAAATTTGGGAATGGATTTTGTAGATGTCTTATACTTCATTAGCCATCCACCCTGGCTTGGTTAGGTTTGGAACTATATTCATAGTACAAACAGGAGTTTTAAAAAGTACGGTTAAGCTATCTAATTTTACAAATCGAACGTATTTTCAAGTGATACGTAATTATATAGAAAATTTTCTTTTGAATAATCCTGTTGATTCTGATGGTATTTACTTTCTAGAGTCTATGAATATTCTGTGAGATAAGATATTTAAAGGACTTGTCATGATAATTATTGTTTAACATAGGCCATTTCCCTTTGGCCAAAACAAACAAACAAACAAACAAACAAAAAAAAACAAACCCTAAAAAAAACCAGAGAGCAACAAGTGTTTTGACAAAGGAATTTGTTATTAGATGATTTTTTTTAATCTTTGAAATCCTTGTACCATGGTCGAGTACAAGTTGAGTAATCCCTTATTAGAAATTGTTAGAACTAGAAGTATTTCCAATTTTGGAATGTTTTGGACTTCAGAATATTTGCATTTACCTGAGATATTTGGGGGACTGAAACCCAAGTTTGATTATAAAATTTTGTTTATATTTGTTGTACACTTTATACACATACCCTGGAGGTCATTGTATATAGTATTTTTTGTGAGAGATCAGATTAAGATCAGATGTGGAATATTTTTTTACTTGTGGTATCATCATTAGAAAGCATCAGATTTTGAATTCTTGGGTTAGGGATATTCAGACAAGTAGACAAGTAAATAAATTTGGTAACCTTACAATCCTCAAACTAGAAAATCTAGTTTAATTTTTTCACATTGAGTTTTAAACCCAGGCCCTCAAACCCAGTTGGGTGATGTCATGGCCATTGTTCACACCACATGTGACCCTGCCCCTGTCTGCCCTTTACCAAATGATGTCCCATGACTGTGGTTCATTCAGCAAGGATCTAGTGGGCTTAGTCACCAGGGTTTGTCTTGTCATAGTGGTTTTGCTAGGCCAGAAAATAGAATAAAACTCTGCTATCTGTGGTTGTGGAATATAACCTCTTGATATCTCACATGCAACTTGTATGTTTTGAATAGAACATTACTTGAGCAAAGACCCATTATTACATAATTCGTGAGTCAGTAATTATAATTCTTGAAGTTATGGCCCAAGTATAATCACTGCTTCTGTCTCTGAAATACAAACATCATAAAGACTGTAACGTACTTTCAAAGATATACATTGCATATTGTCATCTTCAGAGTGGTTACTCAGAGTACAAAATATGGGCACAAAAAATTCTCCAACTGATATTAGTGCAAACCTTCCTTTTCAGTGAATTAAGAGACACTAATAGTATAGCTAACTTGCATTTTCCTCCCTTTCCCTTCCTTCTTTTCCCCTCCCCCATCCTAGTTCCTTTTTCCTTTTAAATATTTTCTTCCCATTTCACAATATCTATTGTACATTTTAGACATAATGTCTAAATACACTAGGGAGACAATATGATGTTTACACATATGAAGCTGATTTATTTCACTTATGAATATGGTCTCAAGTTGCATCCATTTATCTATAAAAGTCTCAAATTTATCCTTCTTTATGGTTAAGTAGTACTTCTTTGTACAAAAATACTACATCTTTTTTATTCATTCCTTGGTTGATGGGCATTTGGGTTGTTTCCAAGATTTAGATATTACAAATTGTGTTGCTATAAATATGGGTGCATATACATTGCTGTAGTATGATGTTTTTAATTCTTCTGTGAAGACACCCAGAAGGAAAATAGCTGGATGGAATAAGACCTCTAATCCTAGCTTTTTGAGGAATCTCCACAATGATTTCTGCAGTGGTTGTACTGTCTACACTCCCAGCAGCAGTGGAGAAGAGTTCCTTTTTCCTCACAGACCCTCAAGCATTTGTTATTGGTCAATTTCTTGATAATAGAATTCTTTCTGAAGTGAAATGCATCTCTTGAATGATTAATGATGTTGAACATTTTTCATATATTTATTTGCCATTTATAGTTCTTCATCTGAGAAGTGTGTTTTTATTTTAGATGCCCATTTTTGAATAGGGCCTTTGAATTTGGGATGTCCGAGCTTTTTCAGTTCTTTCTAGATAGAAGTCTAGAATAGACTGCTAGATAGAAGTCCTTTGTAAGTTGTCTTTTCACTCTGTGGGTGATTTCTTTTGATGTGCAAAAGCTTTTTAATAAGATAAGATCCCAGTTGTTAGTTCTTCGAAGTATTTCCCATGCAATTTAAGTTTTGTTTATGAACTCTCTGCCTACACCTATGTCTTCAAGATTTCTACTTACTTTCTCTTCCGGTAGATTTAGTGTTTCTATTTTCATATTTATATCTTTGATCCATTTTTACTTTAGCACATGGTAACAGACGTGGGTCTAGTTTTAGTCTTCAGTAGAGAGCCAATTTTTCCACTACCATTTATTAAAGCAGCTATCTTTCTTTCAGTGAGTATGTTTGGTCCCTTTGTCAAAGATAAGGTGGCTGAGTGTGTTTGTAGTTGTTATATCTTCTAATCTGTTCCACTGATCCTTAGGTCTTTTTTTTTTTGCCAGTGCCATACTGATTTTATCATAGTAGCTTTGTAGTAGTATAATTTCAAGTCAGTAATTGTGATGCCTTTTGCTTTGTCTTTGCTGCCTAGGATTGCCTTTGCTATTCTAGGTCTCTTCTATTTCCAAATGAATTTTAGGAATGTTTTCTCTAGATCTGTGGGGTGTACTAATGGTAATTTGATAGGAATTCCATTAAATCTGTATAACAGTTTTGAAATTATGGCCATTTTCACTATGTTAGTTCTTCCTATTCATAAGCAAGGGATATCTTGCCATTTCCTGATATCCTCTTTGATCTCCTTTTACAGAGTACTGTCATTTTCACTATATAGGTCTCAAAGATATATTTTTTGAAGATGTTTTCAGAAATATTTAGTCTTTAGATCATAAACATTTTAACCCTGTGTACATTTAAACAAAGATAGTGTGTTTAAACAGGAAATTCATCATTGCTGTTTTGGAAAAGTGAACAAAAGTTTAAAAATGCTAAGCTTAAAGTATAAATAGATAAAGAACTAGTTGAATTGTAACCATGTGTATAATTTTTAAAATTATAATGCCTTCTGCAACTGTACTGCAAAATATTAAATCTTATAATAGTGATAGATTACCCTTTTACAGAATTCTTTGAATTGGCCACATTTAATTGGCAATCAGATAATCTTTCTTAAACAATCATATATGGGTTGTTAAGAAAATATAAAGTTATTACAGGTTGTTTTTAAAACCCACATTTATGAAAATACTTTGTTTAAAATAGGATAATATAATTTAGCTGCTTATCTATATTAAATTAATATTTTCTAACTCCTGATACTGTTTGTACAAGAAAAAGTAATATAAATACCATAAAGAATGTCAAAGGGAATAACATGCATAGTGGTTTTAAATGTTAAAATAAGGAATCAAATATAGTCTTGATCCAAAGTATAGTTAGTAATTTCTGTAGAGAATAATATTTCATAGAATTATGATAGTATTAATCTTGTATCAAGGCTTAAAGAGAATCACAAATAACAGTATCATCTGTATTTCTATATACTATGTATCCAATTTATGTCAGTAAAAGTAATTTCTTTTCAGAAAATTACTTACACTTCAATGAAATTATGAAATAAAAACCTCTCAGTAAGACTGTGCTTAAAAAAGTTCATATTTTGGGAGAGTTGTCATAGAAAATTTTAGAGCAGACTCTATGTGCATTTAAATTGATTTTATTTATAAAAAATGGGTAGAGTGTAGACGTTTAAAATTTTTTTTATTATTTTTAAATGAAATTTTAATTTTTAGCTCAAAGCACAAAGAAAGCAGTTTTTAAAAAAATACAGGATTCTGAAAAAGTAATAAATATATCCAAGTTAGGAAAGAATTGGAGATTTCTAGGCTTACACCATTACTATGGCACTACTCTGCCTGGTTTAGATGCCATTAGCTATATTTGACCATTCAGTGCTTAAAATGTGAGTAATTCCAAATAAGGTGTTTTGTAAGTATACAGTGTAAAATACACTGGATTTCAAATACTTGGTAAGAGAAATATATAAGATATTTCAGTACAGAGCACATAACAAAATAAATGCTCATGGATAATTGACAAATGAATATAAGAATTTTTGTTAGTTTTATTCATTGATTGTCTGATGATACTAAAATAGTGCCCAGCCCATAAATAGCACATAAGAAATGTCATTAAATGAGTGAATGAACATATACAGTGACACATGAGTAATGAAGATAAAGTTCTCAGAAATGACCACAGATACATATTACATGAACTTTCACTATTCAAAGGGTACCAATTATTTTAGAGTATTATTGCCTTTATAGTTGTGCTAATATTTATAGTTTTACTTTTAAATTATCTTATATTTTGAGTTGCACATAAAAAAAACCTCTCTGGAAATAACCAGAATAAGACTTGGGAATTAGTAGTGTTTCAAACATTCTGCATATGCTAGCATTGGTTGGCTTGTTTTCTTTGGTTTAAAGTGTGATAAAAACATGATTTCAAGATAGAAGAAATCTTTAGTGAATGTAGGTATTAGTAACCTGATGCTTAAGATTTGAGTACAAACATTGATATCACTCATTTAGTAAATAACAGAAAAAAGACACATTTTAATAATAAAATTATAACTGTAGAAATATAAAATGTATGAGGTTTATATTATAAATACATGTAAAAGAAATTCCACTTACTTCTGGATCTACATAATACAAGTGGATTTCATCTGAGTATTTTTCTTGATAGAAAAATAAACCTGAAAATACTTTCTTCACAAAGAATTTTCATAAAATCCAGATACACAATGAGGACATCTCTTGGATAATGATAACAGGAAGGGGTAAAAGTTAAGATCAAGGCATATGAAAGCGAATAGAGTAGCCGTAAAGCCACTGATTCCACAGTTAATTGACCAGGAACTGTGTTATTTATAAAGGGTTTCAAACCAGCTTACACATTTTGTGTAAGGATAAGTGATTTTCACACGTTTCCTGAACTGAGCTCTTTCTGGAGGTCTCTGGCTGCTGAACGACCCTTGCTCAGCTCCTCCTCTTCCTGCATCTCTTCTTTTGTGAGTTCCAGTGACATTCAACTTTTATCCCTTTAACTTTTGTCTCAGGGTCTCTGCGACCTCATTCTGTGTCTTGTCTCTGCGGTGAACTTTTGGGAGGTAGAGCCGCCCATGTCTTCATTTCTGTTCAGTCTTCTTGCTGTAACCTCACATAACTTTACCGAAACATCATTGTGTTTTTTCAAAAAATGCCAAATCATCTCCCTTTGCATGTGTTTGTGTAAGTTAACGTCCTAATGGCTGTTCGTAATATACTCGACATACGTCTTTCTTTTGTTTCCTTGAATACAGGACTTCCCCCTGATTTCCACAGTTTCGTGGATTATCCCCCCCCAGCCCCCGAAACATGACAGAAACAGCTTTTCTCCGGAAGTTACTAGGAAATTTTTTACTTTATTATGTTTTTATAAAGATTCGTAAATCATGTAAACAGGCTGCGTTGTGCATTAATTGGTAGATCATCTATCTCTGAATGGGTTAAGGAGTTGCCAAGAGCGATCAAGCGCGCTGTCTTTCTGGCTCGGCCTGTAGTGTTGACAGCCAAGCGAAGGGCTTCTTCAATAAATCCACTCTCATATTCAAGTTTTTCCAGATGTGAGAAGTAATTAAGTCTTTGCATTTATTGAAGCCTTTTATGCTTTTCAAGGGGGGAGCTGGCAGCTGTGGTGAATTAACACTGCCCGAGTGTGCGTGCTTGTGTGTGTGTGCGCGCGCGCGCATGTGTGAATCTACATATATACAAGCACGTGTAGTCAAGTGAAGTCAGACTTGAAAACAAAAATAAAAAGCTGATTTCAATAGGGGCCCCAGCGTTTTACAGCTATATTTCATATTTGAGAGAAAAGAGCTTTCTCCAGAATTCCATTTCCTTTTTGTCTTTGCTGAATGTTAAAGAAATGAGAATAACAGAATCATTTATGACTATTGAAGGATGTATAAAAAAATATGATTTCTCTTAAAACATAAAGCACGCTTCAAACATTTTAACTTATGAGTGTACCTGCAAGATGTTATAGGTGGTTCAAAAGTGCATTTCAAGAGCCACATGTCAATGAGTAACAAGGAATGCTGAAATGAGTTTATAAAAAGATGTAAAGACCGTTGATCTGCAGGGCAATAATCAGTTTCCCAAGGACAGAGCTAATTTGCATTTTGTGGATAAGGATCATTTTATCCTTGTTACCAGTGTTTTTTCTTTGTCTTTTTTGAGACAGGGTCTCGCCATGCAGTTCAGGCTGGCCTTGAACTTACTTTGTAGCTCAGGCTGATCTCGTCATATGGTCCTTCTGCCTCAGCCAGCTGAGTGCTGGGATGGATTATAGGTGTGTTTTAATAAGTTACAAAATTGTAAAGTAGCAAAGGCAATGCACTAGATAAGACACCTGATAATTTTTTTCCTGTATGCCTATTTCAGTCTTTCACAGTGCTTCCAAAGTCTTACACAACATTCTAGGTAAGGTATACTTTCTGTGGATCTCACTTGATGCTTTTACTCTGGTCAGAAACCACAAAGAGCCCACTCCAACCTTGGGCTTCTGTATGTGGTAAGCATTGCAGGAATAAATATAGTGTTAGTTTCAATGCTAGGGGAAATGAATTCCTATCTCAGGTAAGCTGAAGTGAAATGAAAGCCTTCAGTTCACTGGTTGCTCAGGTTAAATTCCCCTTTCAACAAGAAGAGTACATTATTTTAATTTTGGTCTTCCTACCTCACTCATCCTGGAAATTGTGTCCCAAATTATTTGCAGTTGCTTGTTCTTATCTTCCTCCAATAATAGGTGTTATCACAAGGGTCCTCCCTGTAAGTAGATTCTATGTTTTTAAAAATAGAACTTACAGATCCTAATTTAATAGTATAAGTGGTAATGGTGACATTAACTCAGGTGACAGTATTCTTTTGATTTTTAATGAACAACTTACTAATGAAATAGCCATTAAAATGAAAATGTGGCCAGGTGTGGTGGCATACTCATGAAATCCTGGCACACAGGACGCTGAGGCAAAGGATTACAAGTTTAAGGCCAGCCTACACAGAGACTCTGTCTCAAAAAACAAAACAAAACAAAAAATGGAGATAGTATTAAGCAGAACTCTTTTCTTTAATAAAGAAGACATTGCCAAAAAATACTTACATTTCGTTTCCCCTTCTTTCATTTCTTAATAAGTTGTTTTCTGGGCAGATGCCAAACAATGCATAAATATGAGGCAAAGGGTAAACAATCCAGGATCTAACAGAGAAACAACTTTCTGGGGGACCATCATTAAAAAAAACAAAACAAAACAAGGCAACTAAAAATGAATGAGAAAAAATTGTCAGGACAGGAAAACAAACCAGGCAAACAAATTCCTCTCTTTTCTAGTCACATATATTTTATGTATATTTATAATGCATTATAATTTATTTTTATAATTTTATTATATTAATTATATAAATATTAATTATCTATGAATTATGACTTATAAATTATGTTTCTAGTAGGAAATAGTGAATAAAATTTGAAAATAAAATCATCTTTAAATTCTCCTTGTGGGGCAGAAGGAACTTGCTCTCATTCAGTCTGTTGAAACTGACTGACAGTAGACAAATGAACAGGAGAAAATAAGGAGGGTTTACTGTGTGCTCAGGGGCCCTGCACGAGAGAGTGACCAACAACCTTGCAAGGGTTAAAAGCTTGTAGACCCTCTTCCTAGGGGCCAGCGGAGTGGGGTATTAGGAGATTTTAGAAGAGAAGAATAATAGTAGTTAGTCTGAGACTAAGTTTGTGTAGGCTCTGGTATGATCTTTAATTCTCAGTCTCTTCTGTGATGTGAGTTAGGTTGATGAAGTAGCAGTGAGGGTAAAAGGAAATTATCAACTGACAGACCCAGTCTTCAGGTTAAAAAAAAAATAGTTCATAGCAGAGCCTGTTTGTGTCTAGGGATTCCTTCCCATCTTCCATCTAAAGCAGCCAACATCCCCAGTGCCGTATTTCAGGTGGATGTCCCCATTCTCAACTCAGAAGTGAATCTTGGTCTGTTTTAGTAGTTTATGGAATTTCATTTGCAAGTCTTTTGGCACCCTGTTGGGAAATTACATGTCCCATCATGATGAAGAAAGAAAGAAGAAAGAGGTGAGATAACTATGGAACATCTGTTAAAAACCAGGAGATCCCTGTTGCCTGTGACCTTAAGGATACTGAGGACAGCCAGGCAGGATGTGGCTTGCGATGGTAGTGCAGATGGTTTGCCGTGCTAGGGTCTGTTGCTATGGAAATATACTTGCTTACATGTACACATCAAACTATAAAAAGATCGGCAGCTTTCTGTATCATAAATACACAAGTTAGCTCTTGTCTTTAGGGGGAGGTCCTTCTTGCCTTTGCAAAGATAATTTGGTGACAGAGAGTCACCCTTTCCAATGAGAGGACCCTTTCACCTCAGGGGCTTTTCTTGTAACTGTTACTTTGACTGGGTAGATGGAAATTGTTCCAGTATTTTCCTTTAATGAATTTCTGGAAATTCAGCTTTTCTGTTTATGCAGAATTAGAGGCAGAGAGGGATTAAATGACTCCCCCTAGAGGACAGAGTAGAGCTGGTCTTGGATGTCGAGGCTTTCGCCACTGCCATGTGATCTCCACCTTGGTCTCATTCCATTTTACAGCAAGAGCAGAGGACCAAACTTAAAAAACCAGACAATCTAAATGAAGTGTCTGTAAGTCACAGGGATTAGCAACTACACAGATATTCCCACTGGGGGTGCCCTGAGGTGGAAAATATGTATTAAAATATAGCATTAAACTTTTTTTTTTAGAAAGATAGGAAATTTTGAAACATGATAACTATCCACAAAAAAAATGCTTTCTCCTTATCCGACAAGTTAGATTGTAGCACTACTGAAAGAACAGCTTTGCTGTGATAAATTGCAGGGCTTAACATTTTTTTAGAGAACTCTTGATGTGAATTTTATATTATAGGTGAAGGGAAAAGATGCATTCAATCAAAAGTAATGGTGTATGTGGCTTGCCAGACAATCCATTAAAGAGTTCACCCAGCAAGTCTTGAATGTTGGATTTTTTATTTCCTTCCTAATCTTAGCACAGAGCATGTTTTATTCACCACTGTATCTCTAACACCAAAAATAAGCCAGTATAATGACTCTTACTTGATGAACAAAGAAGCTCTAGTATTTTATTGAATAACTTTGCAAAATGAGATTGATAATTTCTCTTGGCCTTCATTTTATCTTTTGTGAGAGAGGTTTAGTTATATTGATTTGTTAAGGATGTTTTTGGATTTAAAGTTCTGATTCTAAAATCTCAAATGGAAATTTGGCACGCCTGTATCCTTAGTACTTGGGAGACTGAAGTAGGAGGATCACAAGATCAAATCCCACCCTGGCAACTTAGTGAGACTCTGTCTGCAAATGAAAAGGTTGGGGATGTAGCTTAGTGTGATGTTCTTGGTTCAGTCCCCAGTACCACTAAAAAAGGAATTATCAAATGGAAACGTGGGGTTCACATTACACGCGAGCTTTTCCTTTAAAATATTTTTGTGCATTAAATCACAACAGATTATTTTCTTGCAGCACAGTGGAGAGTGAAAATGAGACAGCTGTTGCTCAGGCTGATGCAGGTGATTCACCTTGGGGACTAGACATCACCGTGAGCAATGCAAGCATCGTCACCTGATGTGAGGCAAGATCTGTGTCTTGGGCAGTTTGGGCCTGATTTCCTCCCTCTACTTCTGGGATTTGAGGGAAAGTTTATAGAAATGTATCCTCCATAGACATTGTTTCCTTCCTTAAAGGTAATGTGACAGATCTGTAGAATGTTTGCAGAGTACATTAGAAAAGCCTTCTGGCAGAGGACTTGAGAGAAACAATCAGAGTTACACATTCCTCCTTTCCTTAATGGGACAACTGTAGTGTACCAAGAATTTGCCACCCTGGGCAGCAGGCATGACATGGCTGTGATCTTAACTTTTCTGAACTTAGCCTGCTTGGGACAATTTCTTTTGGGCATTTTGTTGCTAAACAGGATATGCGATGCGATTCATTTAACCTGACAAAAACTGTTTCAGGACAAGATAAACAACTCTTTTAAAACACAGTGATTTGTCAGAGTAGAGCAGTGCCTCCCTAAGTCATAGTTCACAGGAGGATGTTTGTTTCTGGAGTTGTGGTTATCATTAAAAAAACAGTGGTAGCCGGGTGAGAGGAGCTGGAGTGGGTAGGATTCATGGTTGGGAAATAGGTTTTTTGGTTGAGGGTGTTTTTATATCTTTGAGTGTGTCAATATTGTGTGTGGGTTGGTAAGTCACAGGGGTAGAGATTACTGTACAGGTTTCCCAAACAGGTTTGTTTAAGAAGCTGCTTTTTCTTGCTAAATATTTTTGGGAATTTTGTCTCTTGGAACATAACTTGGGGAACAATCTATTTATGATGGCTATGTGGAATTTTTTCTTGTCAGAATCTTAAGTTTTGATAAGACCAAGGCATTTTTTTCTTTAATAAGTTGAAAACAAGATATGGATCTCAAGAGAAAACAGTATAATAACTTGGCTGCTTGCAGCAATTCATTGTTTTGCATAAAGGTGTGTTTAATGCAATTAATTTTATTATTCACCATTGGATATTTTTTATGTCTAACAGTGATGTACAGTGGTTTTGTAAAAATAAATTTACCCTAGGATTTAAATAACCAAATTAATAAACTATGAGTTATATAGTCTTAGAATGACCTAAATTGACAATAAAGAAGTTTGTTGTGAGAAATATACTTTAATTATATAACTAGTGACATATACCACATAAATATTATGAAATTTTGTTTTTCCAACTTTTCCATGTGGACAGTATGCATTGACGAATATATAAATAATTAGTAAATTTGTAAAACTTGATACAATGCAGAGAATCCAAAGAGGCTGATTATTATGTTTTGAACCAGTAATGTTTCTAGAATTCTTAAATGATATATCAACACATTAACTGCAGCTTCTCATGTTTAATGATGTTTGTAATTAATACAATATAATAGTCCCTAATAAAAGATTAACAGTCATAATTAACTCAGAATGGGTTCTTTGCAGTGACTCAAAGGGCTTTTCATAATAAATTACTAGCCTCTGATCAGTTAATATTAAACTGGGTATTTTTTTAGGATGTGAGAAGTACATGTATATCTCATAAAATATTTAATTTATGTTAATGAAATGAGTTTAAATGATCTGGTGTGCTATACAGAATCAGAGTTATGTATGACATTCCAGTAAAGGCTTTTTTTAGACAGAGTTAAGGAATCTTTGAAATAACAGACTTCAGACTCTGATAACTTGAGTGTGATAGTTTGAGTAGTTTTCCTAGAATCTTTTAAGTCTCTTTAAAACCATTTTATGGATGAACTGAATTAGTTGAAAAATAAGTAAATGTTCTCTTTTGAATTTCTTTACCATTTTAAATAATGTTGACTTTAAAGAGTTTGTGAAATGAATTTTGCCTGAGAGAAAATGTCATTGTCACTTGTGAGAGTGGCCCTGGCCAGTCCTGGGGATTGTAGACCATTCACTCACAGCTGTTGAGATAAGGAGAGGGAAGTGTGAACCAGGCAGACACAAAGCCGGTGAGGTCACTCCTGCCCAAGCGCCAGAGATGCCAGGAGGGCAAGGGGGCTGCAGTCCCTAAAAGGACGCCACACTAGTGAAATTTCAAAATATAAATATTTTGACAGGGTTAAAAAATGAGAGTCCCTGTATTTGAGGATGGAAAGGATGAACCTGAAGAGGAAAAAACAGAAGAAGAAGAAAGTGAAGAAGACGAGGTAAAGGAGGAAGCACCTCCCCAAGCATGGTCTTTGTTGCTGTGAAGGCCGAGGTCAAAACTGGTCCTTTTACTTCTTTTCCCAAACAGGGGTTCTTTAAGCCTGTCGTTGAAGACCTAAGCATGGAACTGGCCAGAAAATGCACTGAACTCATCAGTGACGTAAGTGGCTTAGGTGACTTTGTCTTCTTTTGCGTTGCATGTGTGGAATAGTGATAGTGTAGAGTCACAGAGCTGGGTAGAAGAGCTTGAAATCATCTATTAAAACATAATTATTTTCCAGATCATGGGACTAAGTCCAGAAAATTTAAATGATTTCCCCAAGGTCACTTATATGGAGAATTTCTGCTGGAAATCTCATTCTTAATCCAGAATCCTGTCTCTTGTGAATTTTGTTATTATTATGATATGAACTCGTAAGGCATTGAATTGCAGAGAATGCTGTGCCTGAGAATCCCAAAGACTTTAAAATTAGTATAATATTGTGATTTGTTCTGGGAAGAGCTATTTAACTGGACATCGAGGGCCTTTTGAAGACTCTGATGAGGGCTTATTCCCATATGCGTATAACATGTATTCAGAATTTAGGATTCATGGATCACTAAACTGCATGTTAGAACCATGATCTAGGTGATAGTGGAGAGGTTTGTTTTTGCTATGACTTTTGTTTTCAGTAAGTAACATTAGTTTTTATTACATTTCCAGGGAATCCTAGAGTTATTTAACATGCATATGCACACATATCTAGTAAATGTGTAAACTATAATTCTAGAAGCAAAAGGAAAAGTTTTACTCAACAAAGATGAGAATTGAGCTCATTGTCGTTAACAGTGTAAAGAGAGTTGGTGGAATAATGGAAATTGAGTGCTGTAAAGTGAACATGTGCCTGTGGCTTTGTTTAGGAAGATGAGCACAGTACTGGGTTGTTTTGGTTATTGTTCCCAACCACGGTGATAGGAATATTTGAAAAGTGCTTGTTTTCTGAAGGAAATTCATCCCAGGCAGTGGGGTGTATGCTGGAAGGTATCCTGATGTCAACTTGGTAACTTGATGGTAACCTTAAGAAGATTGTTATTAACTGGCTAGGTTCAGTTTCTTCTAGTATAGTGCTTGTAATAGTAAGATTAAATAATGCTTAATTATCCAAAATATGGAGCACTGTCTAGCACATGATGAGCACTCAATAACTGTTACTTGGTATTCACAACTCTGCCTGGGGCTTGCTTCTGTGTGATTCTAATCGTGGTTTATAGATAACTCTCAAATGCCTTTGGCTTTGTCAGCAAGACCCAGAGGGTGGTGTTGGGAATTATACCTCTTCCCATATGTTAGACATGTGATGTAATTAAATTTAAATGAAATATTTTGTTGTTTTATTACTTCATAGTAGTAATAAGCTATTAGGTATGTGAAAGTTCTTTGTAAACTCAATCATGATGAAATGACAGATATGACATTAACAGCAGGTAAGTTTCATTGAGGCACCATAGGTCATGCATTATAGCTTGTGAGACTGATTCTCTCTTTTTCCCATTTGAGAAGCAAAGGAACAGAGAGGTTAAGTAACTTGCCTGAATCACACAGTGGGAGTAGAGCTTGAACGCAAAGTCCTCCTCCTTTAAGCTGCTGTGTTATCTCTTTTGTACAGTTCCATGCAAAGTTTACCTTATCTTTATAATTACTTATTATACTAACATTAGTAAAAGGAGGGGGGGGAAGCTTCAGTTTCCTAACTTTGGAGATAATACCTCTTCCAGTTTTGATCTGGTTTTGTTGATGTGTAATTGTGGGGCTAAATTGTATTATATTTATTGGGATTACATTGGCAAGCTTAGTTCATAGATGATTTGTTGGAGTTGTTCTGGATAAGATCACTTATTGATGACTTTAAAAACAACCTGAAGTCAGGAGTGATGGCTTTTATCATTTTGCAAAACTGAAAGTCATTGTTTTTCCCTCCCCTTTAGACAAAATATAACACATGGGAGAAATTTCTGCTTGCTGCAGATTTATGTTGCATGGCACAATGCCTGTATCACTTAAATATTTAACAAGACTTCTGTGGCTTAATTTATAGCTATGTGCACATCCACATTTTTGTCTCCAAATAGAATTCTGTACTTATTAAGACATTTGTTGAATTTTTACATTCATCAAGGAAGAGTAAAAAAATTCACATTTGGTTTCTTAAAAGATGAAAAGAAGAGTTTGTACAATCATGTGAAATAAATTTAGTTGATGCTTAGCAGAAGAATTTGGTGTGTTGGACATGAAATTAAATTTTCAGCTGTTTAGGAGTTCAGTTAAATACTATTCTTAAGTAACAATTTGTTTCTTCCTTCTTGGTGTCACCAGTGTTTTTCTGTGGAGCAGTTGAACTTAAATTTGAAAATTTCCCAAATTAATACAGTTTCTAAATTGGAATTTCTTAGCTGTCACATATATTACTGTGGCTAGCTGGTTGTCTAAAACACATCCATCATGGAGCAGAACAGACATAAAAGTTTATGCCTTGTGAGGCCGATTCTCCTGTTATTCCCATTTGGGAAGCGGAGGGATAGAGAGGCTAAGAAACTTGCCTGAATTGCACAGCTGAGCAGTGGGAATAGGCCTGGAACACAACGTCCTCTCTCTGTAAGCTGCTGTGTTGTCTCTTGTTGTAACCCTTGGTTCCAGTCAAGCCTATATCTTATTTCTAATTGTGCCTGTGTCTCGGTTCACCACACTTAATTCAGGTTTTCCCCGGTCTCAGATGTAAACAGAAGTTTTCAGATGTTCCCCCAGGCATATTTAGACCAAGTCCCTCAGTGATGAGCTCTCCAGGATTTGAAACGAGGTGGGCGATGCCTCCAGCCTTGGCCTCTGTGTGGCCTTTCTAGCCTGTTGTGTTTTTGCCTGGGTACCTCTGCAGGGTCTGTGCACCAATTCTCAGGTGTGAAAGCCAAGGCTGAGTATCCTTAAGAGCTGTGGTACTTGGTAAGTGTGGAGGTGAGGTTCAAGCATACGCAGGTGCAGCTTAGTCCAGAGCCTGGAACTCTGCTCTGCCTCAGTTGTTAAATGAGAAAGGTAGTCTGGTGGGATTTCTCTTCCCAGAGCAGCCTTTCTGCATGCCCTTCATCATTCCAGTTACTCTTTTTTGGACTTTTCCAGCCTTGGAAGTCTTCCTCAGGGTGTAAGAACCACCTTGGAGGGCCTTGGATTATACATGCACAAGGTCGTGATACTGTGGAGGGTTTTTGGATTTAGGGGCTGAAGAAAGCTGCTGGGCCAGTCTCTGTTGGATGTCAGAGTCATTTTCAGCCCTGCTATCTGACTTGGAGCTGATGGCTTGGCTCCATTGGCTGTCAGTAGTAGTTTGAATTATTCTGACTTCACGAGACACGGATCTAATCTGTGGTTTTCTGCTCTCTCTTCTGGCCTTTAACAACTTCCAAGGTTCATCTGTTTCAGCTTGTCATTTCACTCTCACGAGATCTGGGGGCATCTGTAGGCCTGGGGACCTTGCTGTGTCACCCCGTGGCAGGCGGTATGTAGGAATGTTAAGTGAGATTGGCCTGCAGATCAGTCCTGGAAGACCCATACTGTTCAGAGTTCTCCACAGTGATAAGTGGCAGCTTTTCAGGTCAAGTGGCTTCACGTTGGGATCAGTATGAGGGAACTTTCCTCCCCTCCCCTCCCCTCCTGCCCCTTCCGCTGCCCTCCTGTCCTGTCTTCTCCTATCCAGTTTCTGCTTTGCATTTGCTCCACTGCTCGATGGCATTTCCCTCTGCGTCACTCACTTCCAAATCCCAAAGGACGCTTAGTCCTCTGAGGCAGCACCTTGTTTTTTCTAACCCTTTTTACCTCTCCAACTAAACTCTCTGATATTTAGTCATTTGTCAAACACAAAAGTCAATTCCTTGGATTAATTCAACCTACCTACTCTGTTGAGCTAGGAGTTTTCTGACTGGTGGTCATAAAGAAATGTGGACTGAAAGGAATCTTTTTGTAGGAACCTTCTGCCTATAAATGAGACATAAAGAGCCTTCAAGGAGGAGGTTTGTTTGACTCCACCTCAGCCTCCGACTCAGTGTTTCATTCAAAGTTTTTAAGGATGTTCACTTGCAGGGTGGCGAGGACATATTCCAATGAAATGAACATTATCGTGGATAAAGCCCCGCAATGTGCAAAAGCAGGTTCTCTGGCTACTGCTCCAAACCATGTTAGAAAACCTGAGGGGGCTTCCCTGCCCCGTACACTCACAATGATGGAGCTGTAGTTCTCTCTTCTGGGGTTTTTTGAACTTAACTAGGATGGTTCCCCTTGTGAAAAGACTTTCTGGTGTTTTCAGCTGAGAAGGCTTGTACAAGGAAATAGCTTTGGACATTTCCACATCTGTCATCCACTTTCGGCCATTAGCTAATCTCCTACCACTGAAAGAAACTTGGCCGGAACAGGGAGCAGCACTGAACTCATTTCACTGAACTGTGGTCAAGACATTATGGGATTAGTAGGTAAGGCCAATGGAGAAAGTAAATGTTTGGGGTGTCTTATTAACCATGCAGTCATCAACATTGCCCCCTTTCCTTCTTAATTTGAAAATATATTGGGTTGTGTGTTGTTGATGAGTGTAGATGACTGCAAGTAGCAGGAAAAAATATATTGTTTGGGGTATTTCTCTCCCACTATGTAAAGCCTGGGGGTAGGAGGTTGAGTCTCAGTATATTGGATGTTGTCATTCGCCCCCGCTTCTGTTCTCTGCTCTCACTGATGCGATTCTGGCTTATTGCCTTGTGATGATATCATTGCTGCTGCCCAGGCGGCCAGGGAAGGGAAAAGTTAGAAGGATGAGATGTCAAACTCCCCCTCTTGATCCAGAAATGCTTGCTACACTCTGGGAAGATTTCTACTCATGCCTCTTGGTCAGAGCTGAGCACCTCGCCTCCCTAAGCCAATAAAAGGCCAAAGAATGAGATGACCATGCTGAATTTGATCAGTTTGTCCTTTGGGCTAGGGTAGGAGCTGGCCACTTTCAGGAATCCTGCTGGGTTTTATTAGTAAGAATGAAGGAATTTATGTGGCAGATGCTGTCAGCCTTAAATTAAATTGAAGACATAGACACTGTCATAATAGGAAATAGCTATCTATTTGGTGATTTTTATTTAACCTAAGCTTTACGTGGTTGACCAACATAATTTCTTTCATTGACCAATTCCTACTATCTTGGCATAGAAATCCTACTAATATATAACGCCCTGAAGATCATTTACTCCTTACCATTCATGCTGTAAAATTCATTAGAAACCTTACACACAAACTCAGTAGTGTGACTTCTAATGAATTTTGTAAATCAAATGACAATAAATAAATGATCTTAGGTTTTTAAGTACAACTGAATTGTAAAGATAAAAGTGTATGTACTTTTTTTTAATGAAGAGGAAAAAAAAGCCATGAAATCTGCAATTAGTACAGAACTATTTGCCTCTGTAGCAGAGGAAGTAAATACTTCACCCTTATCCGTGCCTCCTGCCTGGCACATTCCGCTCTGTCAGCTTTTATCAGGAACCCCTGGCCACCAGCACACACCACTAGCTGAAGAATGTGAATGTGATGGGGAAAAGATGGTGGCAACAGATAAAAATAATGAGTCAAACTTAAGCCTAATGATAGGCTATTTTTTCTCACACTTAATTACATAATGGAGAAACTTTTTCTCTCCTTATGATCAAAATAGCCTGCTATTTATCACACTGCCATTAAGGATTTAATTACTAGTGACTGAGGAGGGCGATTTGCAGGAACCTAAAATTAAGGCTAATCTCTGGGAAGAAAAAAAGTAATTTAGTGCTCAGATAAGATAAATATGTTCTCATGTTGATTTCATGAATAAAGCAAGAGTTTAATGTGGGAGGCATTAATAGCTAAGAGTCACAGCAGCAAAATAGGGAATTTTGCAAAATAACCTCACTTAACGTGTTTGTGTCTGGTTATACCTCAGGTCAAATCATGCTCCCCCAGTCAGGTTAAAATCTCCGCTGCATGCTGGTGCGTAGAGTTCATATTAATGGTATTGAAAGCCAGGTGGTGTATACACTTAACTGTCACTTTTTGGTCATAATTAGGGAGGCTGTATAATTTATCATCAGAGCTGGGGTACTTCTCCCAGCCTAAGTATTTATAGTCTTGGGTAAATGAACACGACTCCATCACAGGGTGAGATAAATTTTAGCAAGTTATCTGCATCCTCTTACTTGTCTAAGTCTTGTCTCCTCAGCTCTCAGATTGTGCTGCAATTAGTGTGACAATGAAATGATGTGTTGGGGCCTTCTTCATCTTTCCTGGCTTCTTTTGGTGACCACATTCATGCCAGGTCTTCCCCCTCTGGAGAAGGGAGTGTTGCATTTTACTTCTGAATTTGAGGGAAACAATCAGCATGCTCAGCTAAAGCCCTCTGGGCTGATCTACCTGGTGACAGCCAGGAGATGCGCTGAAATGATGTCCACCTGGCAAGCTTTCTGGGCTGATTTGCTCTTGGGGGAGAGCAAAGAGAGGTGGAGAACGGAGAGGTAAGAGGTGCTCATAATTTGGGCAGGTTTGATTTGGGGACAAATCAAATTACTAATTGTTACTAATTGTTAAATTAGTAACAAAGCCCGTGAAGGACACAGTGCGAGCCCCGTCCTCCCGTCTAGTGCATGTAGTTGAGAATGCCAATAGTGACCTCCATTTGTTCAATTTTGGCCTTTATCTCTTAAAGTGTCACATCTGTTCTGATGACTGCTTGGTTTCTACCTTGAGGTTGGCAGCTCTTTCTGTTTGATCATGGACTTAACTGTTAAAGTTATTGGTTTAAAAATAATGATGAACTAGGTCCTTTGTGGTGAGAGGAAGCTTGTTGGATGATTTCTCGGGGCAAGAGGGTCTCATTGTCTGTAAGTCAGTATTTCCAATGATAATGGAACTCCTGCTTATTAAAATGCAGTCTTTCCTCACTATGCTTCATTTGCAATTCTGCACAGCCTTTGAATTTTTAAAATTTATTTATTAGTACATGTTTGTGATACAGAATGACTTTTCACTGTGAATATCTGGCATATGTACGTGACACATCTTAATTCCTTTTTAATGTCCCCTTCCCTTCTGGCCCTCCTCCTCCCTCCATGTCTTGGTCTCCTTCCCATTTGTAGTAGATCTATCGCCCTGTTTCCTTTTATTTTGCTCTTTATTTATACTTTGAATTTCTCACATGAAAGAAACCCTATGGTATTTAAGCTTGTGTATCTGATTTATTTCACTTAGCATTATGCTTTCAAGGTGCTTCCGTTTTCCCACAGATGATTCTACAGCAGAGTAGTGCTCCATTGTGTGTCAGTACCACTTTTTCTTTCTCTGTCTGTTGATGGACATGTAAGCAGGTACTTCTAAGACTGAGACATTATGAATTGTGCTACTGTGAACATGGGTGTGCAGAGATCATTGTACTGTGACGTCTTTAACTTTTTTGGGAAGATACCTAGAAGGAGGATAGCTGGGTAGAACCGAATTAGTTTATTTTGAGAATTAGTCCACATTTGAATATTCTTTTTTCTCTTTTTAAATGTTAAAATGAAAGGAATAAAAACAATGATGCAGAATTTCAAAACAAAGTGATTAACAATGATTAATATTTTGCATATTGTTATCTTCAAAGTAGTTTCTCAGATTACAAGATATAGACATGAAAAAATGATCAGTCAATGAAAGCACAAACCATCCTTTTTGATGAACCAGTAGAGATTAGTAGTATAATTCTCTATTGTGTGTGTGTGTGTGTATATATATATGTATATGTAAAATATTTTCTCTTTGAATATTCTGTTAAGAAAATGGATTTTGCCAACTTAATTCTCTGTTCAAAAAAGTCCATTAGAAGTATTTTTCTTCACCTTCTTATGTAAATTACTCTTTTTTAGATCCATTATAAAGAAGAATATAAAAAGTCTAAGGACAAGTGTACGTTTGTGACTGACACTCCTATGCTGAATCATGTAAAAAATATTGGTGCATTTATTTCTGAGGTAAGATTCTTGAAACTTTAAAAAGTGGCTTTTTACAGTGCCTACCCGGCAAACGCAAGGTCATGAGTTCAATTTCCAGTACTAAAAAAAAAGTCTTGTTTTTCTTTTTTATATTTTATAGATAAAAATTTATGTAATAAGTTTAGCAAGTATTTTTGAAAGTACCACTGAATGTTGGTAATATATAACTTACTTAATTCTATGTACTGTGTTAATTTATGTAAATTGACTTTATTATATTTGAGTAGATTTTAGTAACCACTCTGTATTTTGACTCCAATCTTTTCTTATTTGTACAGAATTACTTTATTTATTATTATTATTTTTTTATTTAAAGAGAAAAAAACAGGAAAAAGGTAGAAATATTACAAAATTTCAAGAAAAGAAGAAAAACAGTAAGAAATCACTAGTTGATAAATTACATATTGTTCTTTTAGCAATAGTTATTCAAGTTACAAAATTAAAGCAAAGTGGACACTCAAGCAGTGAGAGTGCAAACAGATCTGTTCAACAATCCAACAAGAACCTAGAAATATGGTCATCAATCCCACACACCTAAACATACATGCAGCTATATCTTTTATAGTGCTTCCTATTTCCTCTTTTTTTACAATAGCAATTATACATCTTTAAAATTTTATTTAAAGAGAAGAAAAAAAAAGCAGAACAGAAAAAAGGGTAGCAACAATACAGAATTCTAAAAGAAAGAAAGAAAAAGGAGAATGAGAAAAAGCCCCACTAAGAAATCAGTAATTTATAAATTATGTACTGTCATCCTGGATGTAGTTGTTCAAGTTACAAAGTTAAAGGGTAAATAGTAAATATTCAAACAGTCACACTACAAACAGTTCTGCTTAAAGATCCAACAAAGATTCAGCAATATTTTACACACTCAAACATACATGCAGTTATATCCCTTAGAGCACTTTCTTTTCCTCTCTTTTTTACAATAGCAATTACACATTTTGGTTTTATTACTATTGTAGTTCTGATTTACTTTTTACACTAGAGACAATATGATATTTATAAATGTGATTCTTATTTATTTCACTAATGAGGAGAGTCTCAAGTTGTCTCCATTTGCCTATGAAGGCCTCAAGATCATCTTTTTTATAGCTGAATAATATTCCATTGTATAAAAATGCCACATCTTTTTTATCCACTCTGCAGTTGATGGGCATCTTGGTTGTTTCCAGGATTTAACTATCACAAATTGTGCAGCTATGAATATGGGTGTACATATATCACTGTGATATGAACTTTTCAGTTCTTTGGGGAAAATACCCAGGAGGCGGATAGCTGGATTGAATGGGGCTTCCAATCCTAGTCTTATGAGAATTCTCCATATGGATTTCCATAATGGTTGCACCAGTCTACATTCTCACCAACAGGGGAGCAGTGTTCCTTTTTCCCCGCAGCCTCGCCAACATTTGTTATCAGTTGATTTCTTGATGGCAGCTATTCTTTCTGGAGTAAGGTGGAATCTCAATGC